>ML819896.1:61232-72333 GCA_009831015.1 Picea engelmannii | reverse complement strand
TTTACCAGCTGCTTTTACCCCCTGGGCCTTTAGCCCCTTCTTCCCACAAGACAAGATGTACCCTGGATGGTCATCCTAATGGCCCAGACTAGGGGAATGGGATGGATGAGCGGGGTTTTAAGATGAAAAGTGATGATATGAGGGGAGCGGACGATGGTTCTGCAAACCCCCCTTGGTGGCTAACCAAAACCCATGAATACCAACTTGCTAAGCCACCCCATCAATTACCCCAACAGTGGTCAAGTGGGTTAGTGTAAGATCCAAGCAGTTATCTGAAATGAAAGAGATCTAATGCATACATAAGAAGGTTATAATGATCAAATATGACACATACGATGATACCTCAGACCAATTACCTCATGGAGCAAGAGCCTTTTCTGATGCAAGCCCAGGCCGATAGTGATGGAGGCTGGTACTGCTGACAGGACAAGTCTGGCTAAGAAGAAGAAAAGATGGGCCCTCAAGGGCCATGCTCAAGTCAATCTGCTCTCGTACTCCATGTCCGGGATCATGTGGGCCTCGAGACATGATCTCCTGGTTATCCCTGGATATCGGGGATAACATTGGACACCCTGTTTCCAAAGTTTGTGAGCTCACACCTTTTTATGTCACTCTCCGAGTCAAAGATTCCCTCCTCCGCAACTGTCTCCTGCACCCAAGTGCCACAACCAACATGATGACTGAAGAAGTTATGTATCAATTAGGTCTGAGCCTCTCACAAACAAATACCAGAGGAGATTTTGCAAAGGGGGTCATTAATAACCTCGAGGTGGCCTTTGACTCCTGCCCCAGTGCTCCTTTTTTGATAAACGTGGTCATCATAGATGCTGTGAATAATTTGGGGATCATTCTTCACAAAGATCTTGTAGAGCATTTAAATGGAAGTATTCATAAACAACAGTCCAAAGCAACCATCCCTCATCCCGAAGGGGGTTTCTTCATCATCTACAATGAGCCTCTTGTTGGCTCCCTGGTTGAAACCTCTAATGAGCCAAGTGACCAACTCTTATGCATCGATAGCGACCTTAATAATTGGTTCATCCAAGAAGGGAAGTTAGATGTGGATGCCGTTGAAGAAACCGAAGGAATCTGGACCTTAGAATTCGATGGATCGCACTCAAGCTCTGGATCAGGCGTTGGAGTAGTTTTGACAGCCCCTTCCGATGAAGTCTTTTACCATTCATATAGGCTGGAATTCCGTTGCACCAACAATGTTGTCGAGTATGAAGCCTTGGTTCTAGGTCTCAATTTAGCAATTGACAAAGGTGTTACAATCCTAGAAGTGAAAGGGGACTCAGACCTCATTGTGTCGCAAGTTTTGATGAGATTTGCCACTAAAAATGAAAAGTTGAAAAAGTATCGAGATGTGGCTCAAACCCTTTCAAAATCCTTCAGAAAAGTGTCAATCGAAGCCATTCCTCGAGAAGAAAACCACGTGGCTGATGCTTTCGCTGTCTCTGCTTCTACTTTACAACCATGTGAAGGACCTTTTCACGACCTATGCAAGATGGAGGTTCTTTTTAGGCCTTTTGTTCTCGACAATTTGGAACATTGGCAGGTTTTCGAGGATGATGATCAAATTATCAGATTCATGGAGAGCAACAAAGAGTTTACCGATTCGCAAGTTGCTTTCCTAGCCGATTCTATGGATCTGGAAGTCATTAACCTGCAAAGCAACACCTTGCCGAAGGGTTGTATTCCCCTGGAAAACCTTTTTGACAGGCATGATGTTTTTAAGGGAAAGAGAGCCAACAAGCAAGCTGAAGAAGCCCTAGAATTCAATATCAATACAGAGATGGACCTAAGGATGATCAAAATAGGAAAGGGCACCACCGAGAAAGAAAGAAAGGAAATACTAGAACTCATCAGAGAATTCAGAGATACCTTTGCTTGGAACTATGATGATTTGAAAGCCTATAGGGGGGATGTCATTCAACACGCCATACCCTTGGTAGAAGGGGCCAAGCCATTCTGACAAAAGCTGAGGGATATCAACCCAAAGTTGGCAAGCCAGATACAAAAGGGACTCCAAAAAATGGTCGATGCTGGTATTATAGCCCCTATCAGGTATTCTTCTTGGATGTCAAACTTGGTGGTTGTTCGGAAGAAAAATGGTGACATCCGCCTGTGTGTTGATTTCCGCAACCTCAACCAATTGTCATTAAAGGATAATTATCCCCTCCCAAACATGAAACATTTTCTTCAGCGGGTTACAGGGGCAGGGATGATGTCTATGCTAGATGGGTTCTCAGGGTACAACCAAGTCCTACTCAAAAGAGAAGACCAACTCAAAACTGCATTCACTACACCTTGGGGAACTTTTATGTACTTAAGGATGCCGTTTGGTCTTATGAACGTTGGTGCCACCTTTCAGAGAGCAATGAACTTTTCCTTCAGAGACCTCATACAAAAAATCATAGAAATTTACCAAGACGACCTTACAGTCGTGTCCAAGGATAGGAAAGACCATCTCTCTCACCTTAGGATTGTTTTTGAGCGATGCAGAAAGTATGGTATCTCATTGAATCCCAAGAAATCTGTCTTTGGGATTGACGAAGAAAGTTGTTAGGACACGTGGCCTCACAAGGAGGAGTCTCCATTGATCCTGAAAGAGTCCAATCGATAAAGGATGTCCGCCCTCCAGCCAACAGAAAAACTTTGCAATCTTTTCTCGGAAAAATCAACTTCATCCGTAGATTTGTACCAAATTTTGTCGAGAGGATAAAACCTTTAAGCGCTTTGCTAAAAAAGGATGTTGCTTTTAGGTGGGGAGATGAGACCAACAAATCCTTTGAAGACATAAAAAATGCTATCTCCCAAGCCCCCGTCTTGATTAGTCCTGATTTCTCGCGGGATTACATAATATTCTCGTTTGCATCCCAGAATACTATTGTAGGTGTCCTGATGCAAAAAGATGCTGATAACTATGAACACCCCGTGGCCTTTATGAGCAAAGTCCTAAGAGACTCAGAGTTAAACTACTGCATCACAGAGAAACAAGCCTATGCCTTGGTCAAGTCCCTCAAACACTTTAGGAACTATATTGGTTACAATAAAATCAAGGCTTATGTCCCATAGCCAGTTGTGAAGGACGTCCTATCACAACAAGACTGCATGGGTACTCGAGGGAAGTGGGTTTCCAAAATCCAAGAGTATGACTTAGAAATAAAACCCACCAAGATAATAAAGGGACAAGGTTTAGCCCAAATGCTAACCGAGAGCAACCAAGAAGCCATACAGATGGGTGAGAGTGAGCAAGTAAATGTAATGATCAGTGAACTAGAACATGACGAGTGGTATTCCGATATCGTTTATTATTTAAAGAACTTGTCTTGCCCTGATCACTTAGTGGACTACAAGAGAAGGGCTTTGAGATTGAGAGCTATGAAATACTGCTTAACTGAAGATGGACTTGGGTGGAAAAACCCTGATGGTGTGATACTTCGATGTGTGAACAAGGAAGAGGCAAAGAAGATACTGGAAGAATTGCACTCTGGGCATTGTGGTGGACATTTTGCTGCTAGTACTACTGCCCATAAGATTTTGAGGGCCGGCTATTATTGGCCAACGCTTTTTTCAGACACTTACCAGCACGTCCGATCTTGCCAACCTTGCTAGTACTTCTCCGGCAAACTGAAACTCCCAGCACAACCCTTAAAACCGGTGGTAGTAGAGGCACCCTTTCAACAACGGGGTTTGGATTTTGTTGGTGAATTCAAAGACAATTCAAGTAATGGTTATCGGTGGATCCTAACAACTACAGACTATTTCACCAGATGGGTCGAATCTATTCCTACAAAAAAGGCCACCGAGGAAGTAGTCATGAATTTCTTGGAAGATCGAATCATAACTAGGTTCGGTGCCCCTTCCAAGATCACTACAGATAATGCCAAAGCTTTCAACTCTTATGCCCTGGTAGAATTTTGTTTCAAATATGGCATTACCCTATCCCATTCCTTCAACTACTACCCACAAGGAAGCGGATTAGCAGAATCAACCAATAAGAACCTCATGAGTATTCTGAAGAAGGTTGTTGGAGAGAATAAAAAGTCATGGGATAGCAAAATAAAATACGCAGTATGGGCAAACCGAATAAGGACAAAAACTTCCATAGGAAAAACTCCTTTTGAGCTGGTATATGGACTTGAAGCAAAGCTTCCTGTGAACCTCCAGATCCCTATCCTTCGTTTTGCTCAACAATACACCATGGATGCAGAAGCAAGCCAAGGAAGGATCAATCAGCTGATAGAGCTAGATGAGACGAGGAGAAGTGCCTTGGGTCAAATGACGAGAAATCAAGAAAAGATAAAGAACACCTTTGATCATAAAACCATGGAAAGAAACTTCGCCAAAGGAGATCTTGTACTACTGTGGGATAAGAGAAAGGAAAAACCTGGTATGCACAAAAGATTTGACAGTCTATGGGGAGGCCCTTATAAAATCATGAGTTGTGCAGGTACGAATTCTTTCAACTTAGAGACCATGGAAGGAGAAATCCTGAAGCTCCCAGTAAACGCTTTACCTATCAAGCGTTACTAGCCCCCAAAGACTTGACTCCACAGGTAAGTCAAGGTAAGTAGGCATTCTTCGTGTATTATACCATTTGCATTTCATGTTAGTTTGCTTCCACACTTGCATATTGATTGTTTTATTTCAGTTATATATATATGTCTATATATGCAGGGTGGCAATACCACCCCATCTTTGTTATTGATGCCCCTATCGAGTTGAGCAGGTTTGCAGGTTATGCCAGAGATGCTGAGGTTCTCATGCGCTCTACGGTGAGCACATGTCCCCGAGTTGGAGCCAGATGTTATCCCCGATTTCATGGGATAACTAGGAGATCATGTCTCGAGGCCCACAGGTCCTAGACATGGAGTACTGAGAGCAGGATTGACTTGGGCATGGCCCTGGAGGGCCCATCTTTCTTCTCTTTCATCTGACTCGTCTTGTTTGCAGCAGCAACATCCATCACCATCAGCCTGGTCTTGTATCGGAGAAGGCTCTTGCTCCATGAGGTAATTGGTCTAGGTATCATGGTATGTGTCACTTTTGATCATTATAACCTTTAGATATATGCATCTTACTCCTTTTATCTCTAACAACTGCTTGGATCTTACATTAACCCACTTGACCATTGTTGGGGGGATTGACAGGGCGTCCTAGCAAGCCTGTACCCATAGGTTTTGGTTTTCCACCAGGGGGATTTCTGAAGAGCCATCGTCTGCTCCCATCATATCATCACTTTTCATCTTATCTCCCACTCATCTGTACCATTCCCCTAGTCCGGGCATTAGGATGATCTGTTTGTGGGGTTGCACCTTATCTCATGGGAAGAAGGGGCTAAAGGCCCAGAAGGTAAAAGTAGTTGGTAAAATATAAAGGCCATAAAGAATGAAACCTAGAGATGCCTCGCCCAGGGATCCCCGAGAAGGCAATAAAAAGCCTCTCAGCAAGAAATAAGAGGGACCGAGAGAAAAATAACAAAAACAAGACCTAGCCAAGAGGATAGGGGTTCTCATCACGAGCCAACCTATTATGTTCATGGGTACCTAACAGCATGACATTGCCACTATCTGGTTACCACGCCAGGGCAGTGACCTTTGGTTGCATGGCCAAGGGAAAGGGGGTCTTATCACGAGCCAGCCTTATCATCTCTATGAAAGTGCTTGTGGGTAACACTGTCAGCTCTGGTCACCACGCCAAGGCAGTGTCCTCTAGTTAGTCCTTGAAATAAAAAAAAGAAAAGACAAACAAAGAAAAGAAAAGAATAAAGGCAATAAAGGGCTTGGAAAAAATTGCATCCATGACGGGTACAACTCGCCTTCTACAAAGGCACCCACAGGTAATACCATGCATCCCTATCTCTCATTCTACTCGTATGTCTGGACATCCCTTGACCACATCACTTTGTTTTACATGGCTTGGATGATACCCCTTCGAGACTTTCCTTTCCTTATGGATACTAGCCCAATAGGGTGTCTTGTCCTTTTCTTCGGCTTTGTATTGTAGGTCTTTGTAATATCTTTGAGCTATTGAATGATATATCAGGGTTTTTATGCATATGTTTGATAACATTAATGATGAGATGTGATTAACATTGCTATGATCCCTGTGACTAATGAGCCCATGGAGGGCGAAGTTTTTGATGTGCAGGACCATGCCCGACGGACAGGTACCAGTCGGACCGGTACACATGGGGAGATGATTAGTTCGGACCTTCGTGGGGCTAAAGAGCCCATTAGATGGTTGCTGGGACCCCATCAGGGGCAGAGACAGGACAATGTTTGACCGAGCTTTTGCACATGAGAAGAAGGAGGACGTTCCATCAGGGACACTTTGGCTGAGCCCAACGCAGGGGGGTTGACCCACTTCCAGTGGAACGTTTCCCTTTGATGGCCCAGGACGTCACTTAGGAGCCATTGACGTCACCTTGAGCGTGTGGCAGTTTGACAGGGCAGCTGGCACATGTGGCATGATTGGGAGGTCCAAAGAGGGCCAACGTTTTGTCATTTTGTGCTGCATTTTGCTTTAAAAAGGGTTAACGTCTCCCTCAGTAGGGCTTGACGTCTTGCTTATGCTCAGTTAGGGCTTTGATTTGACAATTTGATGTAAAAACAGTATAATTTTGGTTTGTAGCCTTGTCGGCTATTTTTAATGACCTAAATTTAATTAAAGGTCATGATACAGTATATATTGAGGAGTTTTTCCCTCATTTTGACATAACACACAACTCACTCTCTTGTGAGATCTGATTTKTGCGCCCTTGTTGGGGTATTTCATGTTTTAAGTAAGGCGCACTTGTTGAAGGAAGGATTTTCTTGGCATTTTTGGCATTTCTCTTGAAGGAAGGTTTACAACTAGGGTTTGCAATGCTATTTCTTCATGATATGTAAGTGTTTTTTCTGCAAAACTTCTTAATTGAATGGTTGTAGGCTTGTACCTTTGCATTTATTTATAAACTTTGTTGATTTAAAACCCTAGGTGACAAGCACACAAGTAGGTCCTTGTTTCATGTCCCCTAAAAGAGAAATATTCAGCCATTGAAGAAGGAAGGAAGAACCTAGCCTTTGCTACACTCTTTTCACTTCTTCCCTTGTGCTCGCTGTGCTTTTAAAAGTTAAGAAGGAGGAGACGTCCCAGGCCTAGGTTAACTACACCTAGGGCCGTCTTGCTTCTAGGGTTTGGTGATAGGGCCTTGCCATTGCAACACTCTCCCTCACCTTACTCTCTTGTCTTGACTTATCCTTTATGCTAGCCGTTTTGCCAAGTTTGACCTAAGGAAGGAGGAAAGAGCACGAGGCCTTTCTTAAGAAACACCGGAGTGAGCCTCTTTCCCCTAGGGTTTTGATTCTAAGGCCCTGCCATTGCAGCACCTTAGAACCGTTCCCTCTCGTCCTTAGCCTTCTATCCCTTCAACTTTGCGTTCTCTCTTTAATTGATTCCATTTACCCCGAGGCACTGATCTTAGATCCACAACGTTGAAGTGATAGTTCTCAAACAACTTCTTAAAACTCTTAAATTTGAAACCCTAACTAACTCGCTAACCCTAATTAGGCTGATGTCATACTTGGATATTCCATCTTGACGTAGCATATGTCTTTGATAAGCAATTAGATGATGGTTTAAGAGCATTTATTGAGTAAAGGGATTGATTAAATACATTGTTGGCTACATCATCTCAATATTTATTGATGAATTGATATTACTCCACTGCTATATTGATAAACGTTGATCTCATTGATATCTATTGTTTTAATTGCTTACACATTGATGTCAGATAGTTATATGAAGTACTAACCCACTGAATTATAGCCTGCATATATTATTTTGCTATTGTCTTGTTTCGGGTAGGTGTTCTCATTTGGGGCTATACTTCATTATTGGCTGATTAGCCGGACTATCTGATCTTGGTGGTAACCTGTGAGGAGGAACTTTTACTTTGACCTTTATACTTTGGCCTCTTCAAAACCCCAGGTTACCGGGGACATCTCCCTGGGCTAACCTCCCTGAATAGAAAGAACCTCCCCATTGTGATGACATTGGGTGGGGTAGGTTCCTGTTACGCCAGTTTGGCCTCTACCTTATAGCCATTTGACCTAGCTACAAACTGTGCGATAACAGGGCCTCCAAAGGCCAAGTGTTAAGCATCTAGGTGATCTCATCATGGTGAAGACCCTCGTCTCCTCAAAACGTCCAAGTGTAAATGAGTGGCACCTCACCACCAAGCCCTAGCCCCCAATATCATGAGGTCATGCTCAAAAGTGGGACGTTTTGCCCCTCCTGGGCAAATCGTTTGGCAAGCAATGCGTGGGCTAGGTCATCCTAGTCATCATCAAGGCCGTCCAAGTCATCTCTCTCTGATCTGGCATGAGGGCTTCTGACATCCAACCTGTGGGCTTGTAGCCTATGCTAAGGTTGTTCTCCCAAAACTGTCCACCAGCTAGGTCCTGCAAAGACAAATGAACACACCCTCCAACGATCTCAAGTCATAACATCATGATAAGTTAATCTAATCAGTAAATAAGCCATCTAAGCATGTGCATTAAAGATCACCATATCAAACAATTAATAGCTCAGAGACACTATGCGACTTGTCAAGCTTAAGTATGGGAGGTTTGACGAGGTGTCCTATTGGGTAGATCTTTCCCTAGGTCAAGGAGAGCCTCCAAGAGGTCCCTCTCTAAGCCATGTAAAGTGTGTGAGGTGGATGGGGTCAAGACTCAATGGGCATGGGGCTCATGACATACTAGGGGTCGTAGTTTCTCATTCGTGGGTGCCTTTGTAGAGGGTGTGTGGTACCTTCGTCCGCAATGCACTTTTTCCAAGCCCATCATTTGCCTTTGATCTTTCTTTCTTTATATTTTCTTTCACAATAGCATAAGGAGAGATTGAAGGTCACTGCGCTGACATGGTGACCAGGTGGTGGCAATGTCACCCACAAATACTTAATGGAAATGAGAAGGCTGGCTCGTGATGAGACCCCCTTTCTCTCAGCCATGCAAATGAAAGTCACTGCCCTGGTTTGGTGACCAGATAATGACAATGTCATATCACTAGATATCCATGGACGTGATAGGTCGGCTTGTGATGAGACCTCCTATCCTTCAACTAACCTTTTAAGCATTTTTATTATTATATTGTGGGTCCCCTTTATTCAAAGATGAGAGTTTTATTGCTTTCTTGGGTGATCCCTGGGCGAAGCATCTGGAAGGTTTATATATGGCTTATATCTTTTACCCAAGAACAACCCCTCTGGGCCTTTAGTCCCTTCTCCCCATAGAATGAGGGATAACCCCTTCTTGGGTCAATACACCCTAAAATCCCAAGAGATAAGGAAATGGAGGGGGATAATAATGGAAAATGGTAAGTATGGTCGAGAATGGTACGATGGCTCATCAAGGGATTTCCCAGCAGCAAACCCATTCCCAAAGAAGACTACTTACTAGGGCACAGTGTCAACCACCAAGGTGAAGCAGGCCAAAAGGCATAATGTCCAACGACATATCATGAAATCTAGAGCAATCTAAGATACAACATAATTGAATGGCTTAGGTATTGAAATGATGCTCACCATAATATTCACTTGTACCTCATGGAGCAAGGCCCACTGCCTTTCAGAAGCCAAATGGTGTGGTGGATGCCATCTGTAAACCTGTGACCATCTGTGGTGGTGAGTGGGTTTTCCATCTGTGCAAAGGGTACTACCGGTCATGTAGTCTCTCGACACTCCATATCTGCAACCTGAGGGCCTCGAGACATCATCTCCTTAGTTATCATTATTGGGCGAAAACCTTGACAAAAGCTAGCACTTTCCCCATTGTCGGGTTTGGAAATGGCTTTTTAATGTAAAAAAGAACCCTAAATGGAGTTCATATGTGAAGGTTACAACCTAGGCAAGGTTATGGGTTCTATCCACCTCAATGCCACGTGGAAGGCACGCCACCTAGTAATGTGTTGGTTTTTGTTGTGGGGTATTCTACCCTACGGACTAACAAGCTAGGGCTTAAACTTGCATGCAGATCATGACCCTTCATAAACAACTTTTAACCTTCTACCCCAACCTAAAACCCTTTTTCACGAGCAAATAAGGGAAGAACCAACTAACCTTTTTATCGACAGTTGGTGTAGATCCTCCGTTGAGCTTTATCTCCTTGCTTCTACTGCTCCTTCCAAAAAACGATCCTGCAATCAAGACAAAACTATGCATGCATGCTATTGTTCTACTAGAGGGTTAGAGATTAAACACAAATCAAATAAAACATATGAGACTCATGTCTTTGGGACGGGAAAAGCATCTTTTTATTAATCTCAAAATGAATCACTTACAATGATTATAGAGACCGGCCACCGTTCCTCGATCCTGATCCTGGGCTCCTCCTCTTCTTTGTCCTCCAACTGCTTTGCTTGAATTCTCCTAAAGCTTGAGAAAAGGCTAAAGGGTTGGGACAAAATGGATTCGGCAATTGCGCAGAGTTTCTTTGCTATGATTTTTTCTCCCTTGAATAGTACCCCTACCCCTTCTTTTATAGGCTACAAGGAGCTAGGGTTTTAGACGAACTCTCGGCCATGCATGGCTAGGAGTCCCAGTTAACTGACCCAAAGCTTTTCGTCCCGGCGGAAACTTTCCTGATTTTTTGCTTTTGTTAGGTAACCGCGGGCTGTAGTGGGCTAGCCCGCGGTCCAACGCGCGAAGTAGAAGGTCAACAAGCGTTCCACCGCGCCCAGTGTTAGGTTAGGGCACGGGTTGCTTGTTTTAAGTGGTTTTTCAGGATTTTATTCAGCATGGTTTTGGCAAGGAAGAGACATGAGTAGCCCTGATGCTAGGTAAACATGGATGGTGCAATTTAGGGTTATAACAGATGCCCCCTAATGTGTGAGGTCAGAAGAGCGTCTGATGGCCGAAATACATTACCAATTCTTTACCAATCTATACTGATATGCTGAATGAGTGAGCCCAGGAATCAGGAGGTGCCGTCTGCAAAAAATATCAAATGTCTCACCGAGGCGGGCATACCCATGCTCGGGATAAATCAGAACCATGGCTACCAATCAAATACACTGTAGATCCATGTCAAATAACTAGTAAGAGTAGCCGCGA
>ML819896.1:33498-50660 GCA_009831015.1 Picea engelmannii | reverse complement strand
TTTTGTCTTTTCTATCAAAACATCAACTAACAAACACAAGCTAAGGATAAGATACCCTAACCTGCTGACTGTGTCCCCCCATACTCCAAACCCTGAAAGGGGCACTTCTCACCACAGGAGGGGATGACTGCCCCACCCAGGCTGAAAAGCCACCAGACAGACCCGCGACTGTCACCGAGACAGCACGCGGTCAACCGCGTGCTAAGCTATAACAGCACGCGGATACCCTCGCTCAGAACTGAATCAGTCCGCGGGTAGGTATAAAATCTGAGAAAAAATCAAACACAGGCAGCCCAGACCTGAAAGAGGCCTCTGGTATTGACAACTAGGGTCTCCTAAAGGCTTGGATGCTTCTACTTCGACAGAAAAGGAAAATTTGCAAAAAAGAAAACAAATACAAAGAACAACCAAAACAATAAGGTAGACTGAAAGCAAGACAATAAACTAATCAAGACCCAGACAGGATCCAGAAAGCCCCCCTGAGAAGGTAAACTTCTGACAGGGAAGAGGAGACTGCCTCTTAAGCTTCCTGGACTCTACACGCTACTGAAACCACTACAGCAGGCGGTCACCCGCGGGCTGTAGAAGGTTAGGGCGCAGGTTACCCGCGGGCAGGGCTTCTGCAGGCCGTGGGTACCTCTGTGTGTCCCGAGAATAAATGTCAAGCGTTAGTCAAGGAAAACTGGTATTGATGACCAGGTTCCCTGCTAGCATTGACCTAACAGACAACAAAATAAACAAAGAAACAGAGACTAAACTTCTTTGAACTACCCAAGAACCTCTAATGAAATCCGGAAACCCTAAGAGTAAAATCTCCCCAATGGAGTCGCCAATTCTGTTGTGGGGTATTCTACCCTACAGACTAACAAGCTAGGGCTTAAACTTGCATGCAGATCATGACCCTTCATAAACAACTTTTAACCTTCTACCCCAACCTAAAACCCTTTTTCACGAGCAAACAAGGGAATAACCAACTAACCTTTTTATCGACGGTTGGTGTAGATCCTCCGTTGAGCTTTATCTCCTTGCTTCTGCTGCTCCTTCCAAAAAGCGATCCTGCAATCAAGACAAAACTATGCATGCATGCTATTGTTCTACTAGAGGGTTAGAGATTAAACACAAATCAAATAAAACATATGAGCCTCATGTATTTGGGACGGGAAAAGCATCTTTTTATTAATCTCAAAATGAATCACTTACAATGATTATAGAGACCGACCACCGTTCCTCGATCCTGATCCTGGGCTCCTCCTCTTCTTTGTCCTCCTACTGCTTTGCTTGAATTCTCCTAAAGCTTGAGGAAAGGCTAAAGGGTTGGGACAAAATGGATTCGGCAATTGCGCAGAGTTTCTTTGCTACGATTTTTCCTCCCTTGAATAGTACCCCTACCCCTTCTTTTATAGGCTAGAAGGAGCTAGGGTTTTAGACGAACTCTCGGCCATGCATGGCTAGGAGTCCCAGTTAACTGACCCAAAGCTTTTTGTCTCGGCGGAAACTTTCCTGATTTTTTGCTTTTGTTAGGTAACCGCGGGCTGTAGTGGGCTAGCCCGCGGTCCAACGCGCGCAGTAGAAGGTCAACAAGCGTTCCACCGCGCCCAGTGTTAGGTTAGGGCGCGGGTTGCTTGTTTTAAGTGGTTTTTCAGGATTTTATTCAGCATGGTTTTGGCAAGGAAGAGACATGAGTAGGCCTGATGCCAGGTAAACATGGATGGTGCAATTTAGGGTTATAACAGTTTTCTAGAAGGTTCCAAGGGAGAATCACAAACCTTGAACCTAACCTTAACTCGTTCCATTATATTGAAGAAATGAAAGAAGGAGAAGCGGTTTAGTTCTCTAGCAACCACTCTATTCCATAGCTTGAGCAATGCAAGAGGAGTGAGAGATAGTAGAGAAGAGGAGGAAGGGTGATTATTAGGAGATTGTAGCAGACCATAGTGTCCAATAGTTCACAATGAGCTTGGATATCTCCATATTTTTCTTTGTAACTCTTATTTTTTTATTTTCCAAGGAAATCCTCATGGAAAACCCTTCGAGTACTTCCCCATGATCCATGGATGGTAAACGGGGTAAACCGTCAACCTTGTTAATGGAGGCTAACCCAGAGGGAATTTAGAGAGTTGGACTTGTGATCTACGCAATTCACCGAGGGAGAGTTCTCACATCTGGCACTTGACCAACTGAGCTAACCCTCGGGGCTCATTGTAACTCTTTTATATTAAAGAAGAAAGGCACAATCCTTCAGTTTTTCCCATACAGGTTTCTCTAGGTTAAAAATTTGGTGTCCATTATTTTTGCGGTGTGTTATTTACTATAGTATATGGATCGTGTGTTTACATTTCTGTTAAAGCATTAAATATAAGTAAAATTCCTACATACTAGATAAGATAATAAGATAAGATAATTTTATTATTATAAAATAGATGACCACAAAAGTAGGGCAATGGGATTGTTGAGTACAATAGTGGTGATACAATGTGGGAACACAAAAATGGCTCCTACATAAAGCAAGATGTAGAATGTAAAGTATTGATAGTGTTACCCCTTGATAATGAAGAGGTCACTTTGCCTTTTCATGGGCCTTTCTTCTCTCACTGAGCATAGTAGAAGACCCTTGGAGTTTGGTAGTAGTTACAAATTGATTGGAGATTTTGCTGGAGGCACATTGCATTAGGGCTTTCCATTCTGGTACACTTGGCATGGTTGAGGAAGGGAGCCCTAGAATAGGAATGCCCTTCCATGTTAGAGGTCCAGAGCATGATTTATGGTGAGTTAAGCAATCGAATATAACCAAAAGTAAGAATGCCCTACATTATAAGAGGTTTAGAGCATGGTATGTGGAAAGACATAGTCTAGAGGAACAAAACGATTACCTTGGAGGAAGCATTGAGGCATGATTGGGGGCAAGAAAAGAGGCCAGAAGAGGGACACCCTAGCTTGGATGAGGCCATGTGGTAGTGGAAGCACTTGGTTGGTCAAAGGAGGTCACTTGATGAGAAGCACTCCACTTCAAGGGAGCATTTTTGTTGATTGATCGTGAGTCTACCTCCTTGGAGGAGGGATGCTTTGTGCCATAAGCTATTTAAAGCATATTAAAGTGATTTTATGGGGCATTACACATTATATTCCACATATATTGAGGCATGTTCTACCCTTGAGACATTTGGGAAAGGACACTTGGTTCAAGCAATGTTCTACATATTTGGAGGAGAGTCCTTTGCATGAGGAAGTGCCATGTAGCATGTTTTACATAATTCAAGCCCCTAAACGAAGAACCATTGCATACTCTAAAGAATTTGAAGGATGACAAGTGGCAAGTGGACGTATGCAAAGGTAAAAGAGGTTCCAAATGAATGCTTTGACCTTGTTATCCCCATTTTGTGGATAAGTAAGGAGATTATGTCTCTAGGCCCTCAGGTTGCAGATATGGAGTGCCGAGAGACTACATGATCAACAATACCCTTTTGCACAAATGGAAACCCCTCTCACCACCACAGATGGTCACCGATTTCCAGATGGCATCCACCACATCAACTGGCTTCCGTAAGGCAGTGGGCCTTGCTGCATGAGGTACAAATCAGTATTATGGTGAGCATCATTTCAATATTTAAGCCAATTGAGTATGTTGTATCTTAGATTCCTCTAGCTTTCATGATATATGCTTGGACATTATGTCTTTTTCCCTGCTTCACCTTGGTGGTTGACATTGTGCCTTAGTAAGTGGTCTTCCTTGGGGATGGGTTTGCTACTAGGAACTCCCTTAATGAGCCATCGTACCGTTCCCGACCATAATTACCACTTTCCATCATTATTCCCCTCCATTTCCTTATCTCTTAGGATTTTAGGGTGTATTGACCTGAGAAGGGGTTGTCCCTCATTCTATGGGGGGAAGTGTTGATATTATGGTAGCTGTGGGAGGTACTTACCTCCACGTGTAAACCTAACGAGAATAGAATACTCCGGGAAGCAAGAAGAAACCCTAATGAGTTGGCTAATAACCCTAGAAGACATGTCGGCGCAAGAAGATAACTTGTATTAGGTTATTAGCCTCCAAGAGAAGAAGTTGGCTAGAAGAAATAATATATACTGAACCGACAGATACCCAGAATGAGAAGTCGGCCTAGGCAGTTAGCCAGAATTACTATAAATATAGGAGGCAGTCTTCATTCTGGCAGGCAGTCTCAGAATTGCAGAGCAGCACTTGTGCGCACTGCAATGCCCAGTTTTGTGCGCAGGTTTGGAGGAGAGCTGCCATTGTAGCTGCTGCAGCTAGCAGATCACGTTTGGCTTGGACTATCTCTTGGTTAGGGTTTGGACTATCTGAGCAGCTCTTGTTGGTGCGCTATCCTTGGAGAAAGGTGCGCTACCCTTTGTTTGGCTATCTAGCCTAGGGTTTGCTTCCAGAGTGATTCTCTGTCAAGGTTAAGGTGCTTGAAGGGTGGCTTCGGCCTATGGTTGGGTGACAATAGCGATATTGTCAATGGTAAAACGAGCACATCCATTATATTCTAATAGGTTATGGGCCCACACCTCCTTCATTCAGTCTAACCGCTGGAAGGAAACATAACCGTAAGGATATTAAGCTCGTTGAAGAATTGCCACTAGGGTTTCTAGCAGGAGCAGTCACCATAGCACTGCCGCTAGGGTCACTAGCAGGTGCAGTTGCAAAAACCCTAATCCTCTTGTTGAGGCACCTTAAGTGAAGGATTGACCTAATTTTCGGATAGATTAGTGCGCCCTAGCCTAGCGCATCTCCTGGTACTCTCAGCAAGCCAAGACGTCAAGTTTGAGTTTTTGGTCAGATCTAGGGTTGACCAAGTTAAAGCAGCCATGACTTACTCTATGAAGTCAAAAAACAAGTTAGATGGAGCTTCTAACTTCAGAGCATGGAAGACAAGGATTGACCTTATCCTTGCCAAGAATAAAGTGCTAGATATCGTGAAAGGAAAGATCGTGAAACCAGAGTTTGAAGAAGGAAAAGAGAAGGAACCGCCAAACGTTGTAGTTATGGAGAAGTTCAAAGATGGTGACATCAATGCTATGAGTATCATAGTGGAATCTATAAAAGACCACTGGATACCTTACATCTCCCATCTTGACTCATTGAAGAAGATGTACGATGCCATAACAAACCTCTTCTCAGTCAGAAACATTGGACAAATAACGAGTCTGAAGAATGAGCTCCGTGACATCAAGATGAATGATGATGACAACATAACATCATACTTTGTGAGAATCTCTCAGTTAAGAGATCAACTACAAGCTATTGAATAAATCATTTCAGAGAAGGAATTGGTAAACATAGTACTCATTGGTCTTCCCAAGACGTGGGATGCATTTGCCGCAAGCATGAACACAAGGAAGGAGTATCCTACATTTGAAGAACTTTGGACTTGCTGTGCTCAAGAAGAATCCAGGATCCAGGATCAGTGCAAAAGAGAAACCCCAAAAGAAGTACGATGATCAAGCCTTCACAACAAGATTCAAGAATTTTAGGAACAAAAGGAAGTTTGGTTCAAAGAGGAAGACAAATCAAGAGAAATATATTTCAGAAATACAATGCTTCAACTGTTGAAAGTATGGTCACTACAAGAGTCATTGTCCCGAGCTAAAGAAAAGGAAGGAGAAACACGAAGCATCAGTTGTCGAAGAAAAGGAACCTACAAAGAAGACTAAGTAGGATGAAAGAGACTTCTTCCTCTGAAGGTAACAATACTCTTCTTATTTCTTGTACATATCTTGTTTGCATAGTATCTGTACATATCTTGTATATCTATCTCTTAGAAGATAATATGTTCCAAGAAGAACTATTCTTATGGAAGAACAACAAGATAAGGATTGCTATCATTATACAAGTCAGATAATACACATGAAAGGATGAAATACATCAAACAAATCATGTGGAAGCTATTATAAGATAAGACAAAATCATAATCAATCATGAAGAGACTTAGAAGAAGCAAAGCCAGAAAGAAGTCAACAATCAAGAGAAAATGGAGAAAGACTTATGACGTTTTGCAGAAGACAATAAGATGGAAGCGTGGACTCTGCTAGACAGATGGAGCCGATTATATATTGCAGAAGACAATAAGGATGCAGACGAAAGCGTGGACTCTGTTAGACAGAGGGAGCCGATTATATGCACTCATACATGAAGCAAGTATTAGGAGGGAGCTAATCCTATGATCCATTGAAGATGATGAAGTATATATCCATGGTAGCAGCCATGAAAGACATTACGTGTTCAGTTCAACCTTAGAAGAAGTCTTCTTCGAAGAGAAGCCTTAAAGTATCCCTGGTTGTCCATCCACATCCATGATTCTATAATGAAAGGAAGAAGTGGAATCTTGAGGGCATGGAATCTATAAGAAACTCCATGGACCCAAGAGCTAAAGAAAAACATTAGGAAGAACATGAAGATTCCAAGAAAGAAAGAGAAGCCAGAACAACCAGTCATTAAGAATCACAAGATCACCAGCCTGATATGAACTCACTAAAAACAATCAAGCAGAGGAACTGAAAGTTGTGATGAAGAACAGTGTATACATGCAAGCATTGCAAGATCCAGAACTAGAGGTTCTCCCATAATGAGGGAGAAGACTATGGAAATTACTTGTTCCAGTAAACCAGACATACCTCTACATGAATCTTTATATCATCCGCAATATCCATGGGTTGGAGTTTTACATCAGATGAATGCAAAGAATGTTCTCCAGAGCAATTGAACAAAGAGCATATGAAGAGCAACCTCAAGGCTTTGAGGTATACCGGAAAGAGACCCTTATATGCAGATGGAAGAAGACAACTTGGTGGAGAACCTCCAATGCACAATAGAAGCGTGGTGAAGATTTTCTATAACAAAGATATTGTATCAAGATGATTACTCAGAAGATAAGATCTCATGATGACAGAAGAAGTGCCACATGAATATGTTCCAGTTTTCCAACAATGATATACTTTATTGATCAGAGCTACATGAAGTCTTCAGAGAAGAACAGTGTTCCAGACCAAAGTACATTTGAAATCAAGCATTACATTATCCGTGATGAAGTCCAGAAAGGAGAAACTGGTTCTCCAATACATATCTCCACAGATGAGCAAATAAGCAGACATTGATAAAGCTTCTGTTCAATATGAAAGAGTTTGCGTACTCAAGCTGGAGCTCGTGGAGACGACTTCCTTATTGAAAAAGGAAGAGATGACTCCCAGGTTGGGAGGGAGAACTGATGTATTATTGATTGATGGATATGATGAGCAGATTCTTTCCAGTTCGGAAAGTGGATTGAGATTTCTGACGAACAAACATTTTCCAGTTCGGAAAATGGTCTAGATTGCTGATGTACCATAGACAATGACTTCCCATTGTGGTTAACATGGGGAGTGGTCTAGGGCAGTCTCTCTTCTTGAGGGTTACTCAAGAAGACTGGCCCGCCTTGCCGGACAATGACTTCCCATTGTGGTTAACATGGGGAGTGGTCCGTTTTGGAGGTTGGTGCAGGACAGACATTTCCTCTTGTGGTTAACATGGGAAATGGTCCAAACAGTCATTCCTTAGGGCGGATTCATTCTCTTCAGGTTGCACTTTGTTTAGTGTCGGAGGAATGGCCCAGGGTGGGGAATGGTCTAGGTTCAACAATCAGGGACAAACATTCCTTAGGGCAGACTCATTCTCTCCAGGTTACACTTTGTTTAGTGTCGGAGAAATGGCCCAGGGTGGGGAATGGTCCAAGCTCAAAAATCAATACAGTTATTCTTTCTTGCTTGAGAAGAATAGTCTAGATAGATCATCATTGATATTTTACCTTCTGAGGGCAGATGCTCTTCTAAGATCTCACAGATGTGAGTGGAAGAATGGCCCAGATGATTTAGTTTATATCATAACATTGTTTCTGTGCAAGTTGATATCAGATGATTGTTATGAAGACTGTATGTCTCTAGACAGTAGATGTATACTACTGTGGTGGATGTGTTCCACTGTTTGTGACTATACGTCACTGATCAAGTACCTATGTGCTACTTGATGTGGTAGTGTACCACTGGATTGTAGTTGTGTACTACTATGGATAGACATAGTTGTGTTCTATTGAATGATATTGTTCCGATTGCCTTGAAGACTATCAACAGTGTTGAAAATGATTATCAGCTAGATGGATGATCAATGGACAGAGATTTACCAGACGAAAATGGTTCAGGACATTTATTTTTCTAAGACATATGTCTAGATTAGAAGAATGGCTCTTGTATCACTCTGTGGTGTGAGTGACTTATCCAACATCATATCTAATTACTTAGATAGAGTATGGTTTCGAGAGATGATGCAGCCGATGACACTGATGGTGATGATGGTGCTCATGATCTAGTCATGAGATAGTCTATACAACTATGTTGATGCTACCGGGTGAATGGTATGTTTGTGCTCAAGACCATTACCTATAATACATCCCTAGCTAGGAGGGAGTGTTGATATTATGGTCGCTGCGGGAGGTATTTACCTCCACGTGTAAACTTGACGAGAATAGAATACTCCGGGAAGCAAGAAGAAACCCTAATGAGTTGGCTAATAACCTTAGAAGACATGTCGGCTCAAGAAGGTAACTTGTATTAGGTTATTAGCCTCCAAGAGAAGAAGTCGGTTAGAAGAAATAATATATACTGAACAGACAGATACCCAGAATGAGAAGTCGGCCCAGGCAGTTAGCTAGAATTACTATAAATATAGGAGGCCAGTCTTCATTCTGGCAGGCAGTCTCAGAATTGCAGAGCAGCACTTGTGCACAAGTTTGGAGGAGAGCTGCTATTGCAGCTGCTGTAGCTAGCAGATCACGTTTGGATTGGACTATCTCTTGGTTAGGGTTTGGACTATCTGATTAGCTCTTGTTGGTGCACTATCCTTGGGGAACGGTGCGCTACCCTTTGTTTGGCTATCTAGCCTAGGGTTTGCTTCCAGAGTGATTCTCTGTCAAGGTTAAGGTGCTCGGAGGGTGGCTTCGGCCTATGGTTGGGTGACAATAGCGATATTGTCAATGGTAAAACGAGCACATCCATTATATTCTAACAGGAAGGGGCTAAAGGCCTAGAGGGATTTGTGTTGGGTAAACGATAAAAGCCTTGTATGAACCTTCCAGATGCTTTGCCCAGGGATCACCCAAGAAAGTAGTGAAACACTTATCTTTGAGTAAAGGGGACCCAAAATATAATAAAGAATGCTTAAAAGGTTAGTTGAAAGATAGGAGGTCTCATCATGAGCCGACCTAATACGTCCATGAATATCTTGTTGTATGACATTGCCATCATTTGGTCATCAAACTAGGGTAATGGCTCTCAGTTGCATGGCTGAGAGAAAGGGGGTCTCATCACGAACCAACCTTCTCCTTTCCACTAGGTGTTTGTGGGTGACATTGCCATTATTTGGTCACCACGCCAGGGCAATGACCTTCAACCTCTCCTTAAAATTATGAAAGAATAAAAGAATGGCAAATAATGGCCTTGGAAAAAGTGCATTGCGGACGAAGGTACGACACACCCTCTACAGAGGCACCCATGAATGAGACACTATGACCCCTTGTATGTCATGAGCCCTATGCCCATTGAGTCTTGACCCCAACCACTTCACCCACTTTACATGGCTTAGAAAGGGATCTCTTGGAAACTCTTCTTGACCTAGGGCAAGACCTACCCAATAGGACACCTCGTCAACCCTCCCATATTCAAGCTTGACAAGTCACATAGTGTCTTTGAGCAATTAATTGTTTGATATAGTGATCTTTGATGCACATGCTTAGGTTGTTCATTTATTGATTGGATTCACTTACCATGATGTTATGACTTGATATCCTTGGAGGGCGTGCTCATTTGTCTTTGCAGGACCTAGTTGGTGGACAGTTTTGGGAGAACAAGCCTAGCTTGGGCTTCCATAGGGCTACAAGCCCACAGGTTGGATGCCAAGGGCCCGCATGCCGGATGAGAAAGATCAAACTTGGAAGGCCTTGAAGATGACTTGGACGACATAGCCTAGCCCCCACATGCCAAACGTTTTGCCTAGGAGAGGAAAAACTTCACTCCTAGAGGCATGACATCACCTATGGGGGTTAGGGCTTGGTGGTGAGGTGCCCCTCATTTACACATGGACGTTTTGAGGAGAAGAAGGTCTTCACCATGAGGAGATTGTTTAGATGCTTGACATGTGGCCTTTGGGGGCCTACCCATGCTTCTCCAACACCAATGACTTCTTCTAAGTGGAAAAACATTCCCTAAAGGGGAGACGTCTATGTAAAATTAGGGTTTATTTGTGAAAAATGGAAACTTGAAATGAATTGTTTAATATTACTTTGTTAAAGTGGGCAAGATTAGTGTTGTTGACCCATAGTCTTGTGGTTTACCCCTTAATTTATGGACAAGTCACCTTAGTGACATTTTGTATAAATAAGAGATCATAAGATCTCATTTGGACATAACTCTCCCCCTTGTGAGAAGTATTGGTCTGCAATTTTTGCTACCTTTGGAAAATTTGTCTCTCTTGGCTCTTTTTTATGGTTACCTCTTGATGTTATGGTTGATGGAAGTGATGCGATAGCCTTGGAAGGCTTATCTTTTGCTATTGTGGTGGATTATTTTGGCATTTTTCTTTGAATTGGTATGGTCTTTACTTTTATGCTATCATTTGTTTCAAGTCAAGGTTATTGTGCCAGGAGCTAGGTGGGAAGTATAAGGGCATACACGTCCACCATAGTCTTCATCATTTTATGCTTCATGTTATTGGTTAAACAAGGGTTTGTTAAGAGAAGTATAAGGGCATACACCCTCTTAACTTAAACCCTAGCTAGAGAAACTTGCCTTGGGGAGTAAGAGGGTTTACACCCCCAACAAGGTAGCTTCTCTAGCTCTTTCTTTGCATGACCCCATTAACCCAATAATTAAGAGCACTAGTGATTTATTATTGCGTTGGAGCAATAAAATATTGCATTGGAAAACGTGATTTTTGGTCATTTTTACTTCTTGCAAAGTGGATTGTATTCCTTGTGCCTTGGGCACATCACAACCACTAGGGCGTCCCCATGTAGGGGCTACTTCTTGCTGCTGTTATAAAATTACATTTTCAGCCATTAGGGCAGCAGAAACCCCAACTCATTTGCTTGAATAACTCTCTTATAAACCATTGGATTTTGCTCAAAGTTTGCAAACTTATTCTTCTTGGTCTAGCGCACTTTTTGGCAAAGATTGAGGGATTTTCAGTGGCTGATTTATTTGCTGTAATACATCGAATGTTACAACCATAAGGCTGATATAATTTTCTGCAGACAAATGTTTACAACAACCTTATCTTTTTATGTTAGAATATTGGTTTTTTGTCTTGAGTTTAGCTAGTCATTTACTAGTCTTTCTCTTGCATTTCCTACTTGATCTCTAAAATTGATTGAGCAGCTTATAGTTCCATATTATTGCTGATATATACTGTTATCTATTGCTGCAAATTAGGGACAACAAGCTTAACTCGCTGATCTGACTAACATACATCATTGCAAAGTGGTTTTTCTTGTGTCTCGGGCAGGTATTTCACCATTTGCAGGTCACTCAACATACTTGGCAACCCTTAGACCTTCCCAAGACTTCATTCCACACATTTCACTCCACTTAGACTTGACCTCTAGGGGCTCCACTTCCATCTCTATCCATCTCCATCTCATTTCCCCTAGGCTCATCGGGATCGCCTCCCTAGAGTGACCTAGTCACCTTTGAAGTGCGGGACCTACATCGAGGTGACATTGGGTGTAGGATTCCCAAATTGTAGCACTTGCCTTGTAGTTGGGTCGGGCTTTGCCCAACCTACAACTTGCGCTATAACATTTTGGTGTCTTTGCCGGGGAAGATTTTGAATCTTCTTCGTACCCTAACGACACTTTGGTAAGCTATCCCAAAGCCTTTCCCTTAACTTTCCTGGCGACTCCACCTAAGGGACGTTCCCTTTCCCTTTTCCTTGATGAACTTGTTATTGCGCAATTTGTACTTGGAAGTAAAGGATAGGTGAAAGAAAGGTAAATTGACGAAACTGAGACTATCCTACCACTGTCACCTCGATAGGATAACTTTTTCTGTTTAGGGTGGTAGGTCCAGGGGAGACGTCCTCGATGACTTGGGGTTTTGAGAAGGCAAAGGCTTATGGATAGGTAAAGTTTTCCCCCTCACAAGTCACCACCGATCAGAATGTCCGGCTAAACAACCAATAAAGATGAATGATAACCAAAAGTGTACCTGCCCGAGACAAAGCAACAAGAAAACTATCTATGTGCAAGATCAATTGCTAGTTAGTACTTCATATAATCAAGGACTTCTGATATAAAGCAATTGATTGATAATATTGATAAAGCAAATCAATGATGTATAATAACAAATAACCACAATACTTTACTTCACAATAAATGCTAAAGAAGCTTCACAACGAGCAATGACGATTTACAATATCAATGTTACAAGTACCAACATTCATTAGAAGCAATGATTACTACGCTTTAGCCAATCTTTCAGAATGCTGCATGGATATGATTATAGAATAAGTAAATGACAACAACGATAGGGTTAGTAGGTGTTAATAGTTGTTCAAAGTATTGGATATTTGTGATCAAGGTACGCAAACATAGAAGGTCTTAGATCAGTGTGTTATTAGGGCAAATGGAGTCAACTAGCTGCAAAAGTTGAAGGGCCGAAATAATAATGATAGGGCCAAAGACAAGCGGGATATGATGGTTGAAGTGTTGTTAAGACAAGGCTTCAACCTATCAACCCTAGGGGAAGACGACTCTCTAAGGTGTAGTAAACCTAGGCCTTAGTGCATCTTCCTCCTTTAGCTCAAGAGGCAAAGCAAAAAAACAACTAGCTTGAAGAGTGAATGGTAGGGTATTGCAATGGCAAGGCCCTAGCATTTGTCTTCAACAAATAAAATGGCTTCTTAGCATAACCTAGTAGGGACTTGAAATAAGGACACCAACATGTGCTTATTACCTAGGGTTTAATCCAAGAAATTTCATTAAAATGAAAATAAAAATACCGTAACCATTCAAACAAAGGAAGGATTGCAAAAATTCACTTACATTCATCAAGTATTATCAATGCCAAACCCTAGTTGTAAACCTTCCACCAAGAAAATGTAGAAAATAGCCAAGAAAAGCCTCCTTCAACAAGTGCGCACTTGTAATTGCAGCCAAAAACCTTAAAGAGGGTGCAAATTTCAGACCTCACACGAGTGAGTGAAAGATGATGAGAAAATGAGAGTTAAAACCCTCAATTTATACCATACCAATGACCTTAATTAAATTTTAGGTCACCAAAAGGCTGACAAGGCCAAAATACATAATAATATTGTTTTTACATTAAATGTCATAATCAAACCCTAATCAAGCAAATAATGAGGACGTCATGCCCTTTTAGGGTGATGTTAGCCCTTTCTAGGGCAACATTGGCCTCCTGGAGCAAAACGTTAGGCCTCCTTGGGCCTCCGGAAAAAGCCACACGTGCTACACGTGCCACAATTGCCTCCCAAAACCTCCACAAATGCTGGATGACGTCATGAATGTCCTGGGTGACGTCATGGCCTTCCAAGGTCAACGTCCTGGTGGAAAAGGCACAACCCCCCTGGGTACAGCTCTGCTCAGCTGCCTCTGGTGGAACATCCTCCTCTTCCCCGGTGCAAACCCTCTAGCCTGTCTTTGCCCCCTGTTGGGGTCTCAACATCCATTTGGTGGGCTCTCAGACCCATGGAGGTCCGAACTAATCAACTCCCCATGTGTACCTGTTTGTTGGGTATGATCCTGCACATCAACAGATATGCCCTCCATGGGCTCATAAGTCACAGGGATCATAGCAATGTCATTCACATCCAATCATCAATTTTATTAAACATGTGCATAAAACCCCTTTTACTCAACCAAATGCTCAAAGACATTATACAAATCTGCAAGCCAAGTTTGGAGGAAGTGACAGGGTGTCCTATTGGGCTAATGTTCACTGGATGTGGGATGTTTTCCAGGAGAAATCAAATCCAAGTCATGTTAGTGGATGAGGTGGATAAGGGATGTCCTGACAAGGGGTGCAGTGATAGCAAGGAAATGCGTGGTTTACCTGTGGGTGCCTTTGTAGAAGGTGAGCTGCACCTGTCTTGGATGCAAATGTTTCCAAGCCCATTCATGCCTTTTATCTTTATTCTTTATTGCTTTTTCTTTCAAGAAGCTAATCAGGTGACACTGCCCTGGCGTGGTGACCAGTGGTGGCAATGTTACCCACAAGCACTTTCACGGAAATGAGAAGGCTGGCTCGTGATGAGACCCCCTTTCTCTTGGCCAAGCAACCAAGAGCCACTACCCTGGCATGGTAACCAACTGCTAGTAGTGTCATACCGCTAGATGCCCATGGACCTAATAGGCTGGCTCGTGATGAGACTCCCTATCCTCTGACTAGGTCTTGTTTTATTATTTTTATTGGGTCCCTCTGTTTCTTGCTGAGAAGCCTTTTACTGCTTTCTCAAGGATCCCTGGGCGAAGCATCTCGAGGTTCTATTTTTAGGCTTTTATCTTTTGCCAGCTGCTTTTACCTTTTGGGCCTTTAGCCCCTTTTTCCCACAAGGTGCATCCCTTAAATAATTGGCCAACCCAATGCTCGGACCAGTGTAATGGGATGGATGAGTGGGAGTAAGATGGAAAGTGGTAAGTATGATGGGAGCAGACGATGAGTTTTCATGAATCCCTCGAGTGGCAACTCAAAACCTATGGGCACAGGCTTTCTAGGGCATCCTGTCATTCCCCCCAGACATGGTCAAGTGGATAAGTATAAGATCCAAGCACCCGTTAGAAACAAAAAGAACTAAATGCACATATTCAAAGGTTTTGAGGATCAGAGTGACACATACCATGATACTCGGACTCATTACCTCATGGAGCAAGATCCCTCTCTGCTACAGGACCAGGCCAAGGTGATGGATGCTGCTGCTGATGACAAGGTGGAGGCGCTGAAGAAAAAAGATGGGCCCTCTAGGGCCATTCTCAAGTCGATCTGGCTCTTGGTACTTCATGTCTAGGACTTGTGGGCCTCGAGAGATAGTCTTCTTAGTTATCCCTAAAGTGGGGGATAACAGAGTTCATCTTGAATCTCATCTGACGACTCCACTTTCCCAGAATCCTTCTTTCCCCAAACCTTTTCCCCCTGAGAGGTTCAAGCCTTCTAAGGTTTACCAAATAAGGCCTCCTCTCAACTCTTCCGTTGCTAAAACCATTTTCCATAATACCCTCCCTCTTGTTCCAATGGATCGCCCTTGGGAAAGGGACCTCTACAAACCCCTTAACATGGCCAATATCCAAGGTTACCCTAACAAAATGCCAACAAAAGTCAACAAGTCGTTGGCAAAGTTCCCAGGAAACAATGTGATAACTATTGAAGACCACATTTATGTCATGGGTTGTGACATGGACTATGCAGGTATTGATCATGAAGATATGGCCATGAGGTTATTTGCTTCATCATTGACTGAAGAAGCCTTTGATTGGTTCAAAGGCTCCCTGATAATCATATCACATCCTATGATGCTTTTTCCAACTTATTCAAGATCAGATGGTTGAAAAAGGAAGATGGTGGGACACTTGGGCCTCAGTTCAATCGAATAAATAAAAAGGTGAATGAAACAGTAAGGGAATTCATTTCCAGATTTGACAGGTTGTACAATCAAATTCCAACAGATTACCGTCCTACGACATTATCAGTTCGTCTCCTCTGCATGAAAGCTTTTGAAGGGCAATTTCGATACATTCTCAAAGATAAAAAGCCCACATCATTGGCAGAGGCTAAAGAGTTCAGTATTGACATTGAAGAGAATCTTCTTGATTAAAAAATAGAACCTTTTCAGTACCTTCGTACCAAGACAGAAGCAAGGACGAAGGTTTCCAACAATAGTGTTCCTGATCCGATTGCTCTCCTGACTTAGAAGATAGACCAAATGAATACTCAGTTTATTCAGGTGCAGAATCAACTTATGAATCATATGACTACAGTGGAAAGAAATCAATCTACTCCCAAACCTCAATTTGCCAGACAACAGAGAGATGCCATCGGTTGGAAACCGAGACCTCAACAAGAGGCAAAGGCCCCAGATACTTTGAAACCTGTTGGGACAATTGATATAGAAGCTTGGTGTCTCCCATGACAAGAACCCCACAAGGAAGATGAGTGCCCCCGACGAGACGAAGATTATCCTGAAGATATAAACTTCATGATTTGCAATTTCAACGATGGACAGGTTACCCAAGAACAAATCAATGAAGCCAGAAGAATAGGAGAAAGAGAGGGGAGACTCCGGGCCTTAAATAAATTGATAGATGATCAGAAGAAGGAATTAAGGAGGAGGGAATCCTAACCTACAGAAGAAAAAATGCTTCAGCCCCTCCGTCACAACCTAATACTCTTCTATCAGCAGAAAAGGTGGCTCCACCACCTCCACCGTCGGTATGTGAGTTGCTTCCTAAGCCAACTCCTACATATTGTTAGAATATTAGTGGATGTGCTCGTTTTACCATTGACAATACCCTTGTTACCTAACCATAGGCCGAAGCCACCCTCCGAGCACCTTAACCTTGACAGAGAATCACTTCGGAAGCAAACCCTAGGCTAGATAGCCAAACAAAGGGTAGCGCACCTTTCCCCAAGGATAGCGCATCAACAAGAGCTGATCAGATAGTCCAAACCCTAGCCAAGAGATAGTCCAAGCGTAACTGCTAGCTGCAGCAGCTGCAACGACAACTCTCCTCCAAACCTGCGTAGAAACTGGGCAACCGCAGTGCGGACAAGTGCTACTTTGCAATTCTGAGACTGCCTGCCAGAATGAGAATTGGCCTCCTGCATTTATAGTAATTCTGGCTCACTGTCTGGGCTGACTTCTCATTCTGGGTATTTGTCTGTTCAGTATATATTATTATTTCTGGCCGACTTCTTCTCTTGGAGGCTAATAACCTAATATAAATTATCTTCTTGAGTTGACAAGTCTTTTAGGGTTATTAGCCAACTCATTAGGGTTTCTTCTTGCTTCCCGGAGTATTCTATCCTCGTCAGGTTTACACGTGGAGGTAAATACCTCCCGTAGCTACCATAATATCAACACTCCCTCCTAGCTAGGGAGGTATTACAGGTAA
>ML819896.1:0-11524 GCA_009831015.1 Picea engelmannii | reverse complement strand
TTAGAAGTAGGGCTGACGTCACCCTAAATCTGCATAGTGACGCAGCAACAATATTTATGTATGAGCAGATTTATTGCATTGAGATATGATAAGGATTGATTTTATACATTGAATGCAAGTATCACTTTGTATTTATTGAAGAAATATTATCAGCCTTTGTCTTTATTTGCAATCATTGACTTCGTCAATAATTACATTTATTATTGCTCATATGTATTAGAGATAGTCATTAATATTTTGAAGTACTAACCACTGTATGCACATTTTAGTTTTATTTGCCTTGTCTCGCAAACAGGTGCCTTTCACAGTGGAATACCTTCATCCTTGACTATCTCTCTTGGTAGTAATCTGTGAAAGGAAACCCTTATCTTGATCCTTTAGACCTTTAAACCTTTCAGAACCTCAGATTACTAGGGACGTCTCCCTAGGGATTAGCCACCCTGAATAGAAAGAGCTCCCCATGGAGGTGACAGTGGGTGGGGAAGCTCCTGTTACGCCAGTTTGAGCCTTGCCTTCAAGCTACTTAAACCTACCCTACAAATTGAGCGATAACAAGGATCACTGTCTTTAGGAGATGGGGTTGAGCAGGGAGAGTCCCCTCCACAAGACACTACTTCAGAGAGGAGGAAGCCCAAGTGGCTTCAGAACACTTTGAGGGAGGCACAGGGTTCAGTGGGGAATCCCAGACAGGCAGTGAGGGAGAGTAAACCTCCCGAGAGGTTTTGCAGCTACATCGCGATGGTGAGCAATATTCAGGAGTCTGAGCCTTCCACTTTTGAGGAGGCTACTGGTAGACAGGTTTGGAGAGATGCCATGATGGAAGAGTACAATTCCATCATGAATAACGATGTCTGGGAAGTTGTTCCTAGACCTGAGGGGAAGTCAGTGGTGACTTCCAGGTGGCTCTATAAACTCAAGCATGCTGCAAATGGCACATTGAGAAGTACAAAGCTCTCTTTGTGGCTCGGGGGTTTTCACAGGTTGAGGGAGTCGACTATGATGAGACCTTTGTGCCGGTTGCTAGATACACTTCGATCAAGGCAGTGATCTCCATTGCAGCAGAGATGGGTTGGAAGATCCACTAGATGGATGTGAAGACCGCATTTCTGAATGGTCTTATTCAGGAGGTGTACATTGAGCAGCCTTTGGGCTTTGAGGTGCATGGGAGAGAGTCTCATGTGTGTAGACTGAAGAAGGCATTGTATGGGCTGAAACAAGCTCCCAGAGCTTGGTATTCGAGGATAGATGCCTATTTGCAGCAGTTGGGTTTTGAGAAGAGTGAGACGGATCCCAACCTATACTACATTGTGGTTGGAGAGGATCCTCTCATTCTTCTGCTATATGTGGATGATCTTTTCATTACAGGGGCAGAGAGACTCATCAGCAGCTGCAAGGAGAGCCTTGCTTCAGAGTTCGAGATGACTGATATCGGACTGATGCATTATTTTTTGGGATTGGAGGTTTGGCAGGAGCCTAGACACAGCTTCCTGGGACAGGGGAAGTATGTGTGTGACATTCTGAGCAGATTTCAGATGGAGGATTGTAGGCCCATGACCACTCCCATGATTACCAATTGGAAGAAGCTTCATGCTTCTGAGTCACAGTTGGTGGATTCCACTTTGTATCGTCAGTTGATCGGGTCATTGATGTATTTGGTCAATACCAGGACAGATATTTGTTTTGCTGTCAACACTCTCAGTCAGTTCATGGTGGAGCCTAGGAGAGTGCACTGGGTGGAAGAAAAACATGTGCTCAAGTATCTTTGTGGTACGGTAGATTATGGTCTGGACTATCAGAGAGGAGATGGAGTTCATTTGGTTGGCTATACAGATTCGGATTGGGTAGGATGTTTTAGTGACAGGAAGAGTACTTCAGGGTGCTGTTTCGGATTGGGCTCAACAGTTGTGTCTTGGTTCAGTCGGAAGCAAAAGTCAGTGGATTTGAGTTCTGCAGAGGCTGAGTATATGGCAGCGAGTCAGGCCAGTTGTGAGGCTCTTTGGCTTCGCAAGTTGTTGGTGGGATTGTTCGGTGTGCAGTTGAGGCCTACTGTGATTTACTGTGATAATCAGAGTTGCATTAAACTCTCGGAGAATCCATTTTTTCATGACCGGTCTAAACATATCGAGATTCGTTATCACTTCTTCCGTGACTATGTTCAGAGAGGAGCTGTGGAGCTACAGTACATATCTACAGAGGAGCAGGTTGTAGACATACTCACCAAGGCATTGAGCAGAGGCAAGTTTGTATTTTTCAGGGACAAGCTTGGAGTGGTGAGTAACACTTTCCTCGGTAAGAGGTAGTGTTAAATTTTTTAAATTAAAATAAAGTACCTAGGCAAGTGTTTCTCATCCCTAGGCGCCTAAGGGGTGAGAAAGTGCCTAATGTGGGCCCTAGTCATTTAATTTGTGAGGTGCAAATTAAAAGGTGACTTTATGACTTTAGTGAGGGTGAGTGAAGAGACACCAAGTCTCATCCACTCATCTAATCCAATCTCAACTGTTGGATTAAGAAACTTCTCACCTACCTCATGAGGTCGATTAGAGTTGGAGGTCACACCCATTTTTGGGTTGTTGATTCATTGTTGAGAGAGAAAGAGAGAGAGCATTTTCGAGCAACAAGAGAGCAACGATTTCTGAGAGCTAGGGAACGCATTCCAAGGCAGAATAATAGCACAGAAATCGAGGCAAAGGTTCAACATACACAGGAGGCCATACAACACGGTTTCGAGGTCCGTGCAGTCACTTGTGTGCACAGAAATCGAGACAACAAACAACATTTAATTCTGTCCGTACGGTATGGATTTTATCAGTCCATACAACCGTACTTTGGCACAAATTTTGAGGAGGGGCAGGCAGCCGTACTTAGGTCGTACTGTACGGATTTCGTACAGGTCAATACAGTGCTTTCTTGGCACAAAAATCGAGACAGATTGTTGTGTGGTTTTTTTGAAAAGTTTGGCACCGTTTTCAAGGCGGTCGTACAACCATTAATGCACCCAGAAATTTGCTGAAGCAGTTGGCACGTATTTCGAGGCATCCGTACAGCATTTTGGAGGCACAAAAATGGAGGAGCAGACCTGCAATTTATTGTAGAAAATTCTGGAAAGAGTTTTTAGGAGTTTGGCTCATTTCCTGTGTGAAGACTTGGCATGGTTATTGAGATAAGTTTGTCATTAAATTTCTGAAGATGAACATGCTGTAACAGAATTTCTCTGAAGCTCCTAAATAATAAAAATCTCCCTCTCACTGGTTTTCCCCTTGTGGGTTTTTCCAGGGTTGATGTTAGACCGAAAATATCCGTGTCAATAATTTTCTGAGTTTTATATGTTGCTGATATTTTATTTCTGCATTATAAACGAAGTTCAGAATCCTCATGTTTCAGTTCTGAAATTAATTTTCTGCTATGTTTTATTTGCTGATATAAAACTGGGTTTGGGCATTAAACATTGGCTGAAAAATCAGCGAGACTAAAACTGGGTTGGGGTCTGAAAATTTTACACCATTTGGCAAGGCACTAATCTTTTATTGTATTGGAGAAATAAATTGCTTGCATTAAAATACATGATTTTACGAGATATTGAATTTGTTCAAAGTGGAATCAATTCTTTGCCTTAATTGCTTGCTTGAGCCACTAGGGCGTTTTGATTGGTCAAGGATACCTTGCTGCTGTTACAAATTAATGCTACAGGCATTAGGGCTGCAGCAAATTCTCTTTTTCAAGCTTTAGTTTCTCACTCTTTTACCGTTGGAAATAGTTGGAAAGTTGCTATTGTTAATCTACTTGATGTTGGCTATTGTTGGGCAATTGTTTGGCTAATTCCTTGGGGTAAAAGTTGCTGCTGTAGCAAATCTTTGCTACAGCCATTTAGTTGCTCTGAAAAATCTCTGAAAACATCTTTTTTGCAGCCCTAATTCACCATCAAAGCTTGTGCTAAGGTATTGAGAATTAGTTTGCATGTTTAGTGCTTCATTGCCCAATAAATACTTGATGCTTTTGATGGTTATTTCTGCAGTAAGTAATTGATTTTATTGCTGATATATATTTTTGTTGACTGCTGCAAATAGGGACAGCAAGATTAACTTGCTTGTCCACCTAACATATCGCTCGTACAATTGTTTTTTCTTGTGTCTCGGGCAAGTATAAATACTCTTCGCAGGTACTCAAAGACTTGGTAACCATTGACTACTGCCGAGACTTGTTTCCAACCCTCTTTGCATCTAACAACTTGACCTATAGGGGCATCCATTCATAAGTATCATTTTCCATCTCATTTCCCCCTAGGGTCACTCGGGATTCCCCCTTGAGGTGATCACTTCATCTCTAAAGTGACGGGAATACCTACCTAAGGTGACAATGAGTAGGTGTTTTCTTAGTTGTCGCCATTTTGTGGTTTGGGTCGGGCTTTGCCCAACCTACAACTTGTGCAATAACAGGGATAATCCCCTTTTATTTCATTTTCTAGGTAGTTATGCTACCTGCATGACCAAACTACCGTATTTACTTAACTTGTGTCTAACACTTTATTAGTCACTTATAATAACATGACTTTCACACTACATTTATTTAATTTAATTATATTGGAGTGTTATACTCCAATAAGAAAACATCATTTAAAAATAATTGATCACTGATGAGCAGTGCTTGGTAATTCTGAATTTTTTACGTCATTTCTTTTGTGTGTGTGTGTGTGTGTATATATATATGGTATTTGTCATTTCCTGCCATATCATATTCATCCTTTTTTGAAAATCTGTTGTATCCGTTTCTCCTTGTCTCCCTGGCTGCCATGAATCTTATTAATCATACATATTCATTTCTCATGACTCTGCTTACTTTACTATACTACCCTGCAGAGATTTACCGAGCTTAAAGCTTTCTTTTACGATAAAAGAGACATTTTGTTCATTGTAGTTTAATCAATGATATTGATGCCACTTTACCATGCATTATTTAAATGCATGATATTTTGCTTCAGTTTCAACTTCAGTATACTAGGGTGCAATTTAAGTCTTTTGTGTGTCATGACATTGTAATGGCTTTTCTTTACCTTGCTTTATTTTAATCCACTCTATTGTTGCTTTACTTCCAACTTAAAATCACAATTGTGCAATATATTTTGCGTTATGATTTTGTGATGGCTGATCTGACCAAAGACAGTTTCAATCATGAATAATTCATCACTGTATTCTGGTTATATAACATTATTAATCTATACAGATGATGCCATGGCAATCTTTTTGGCTCTTCAGTCTCCAGAGGTAGATGTTATAGGTCTCACTACAATTTATGGAAATGTCCGTACAACTTTGGCAACGACAAATGCCCTTCATCTGGTATGTAGTCATTTGGGATTTTGCAGTGAATGCTTGTGGTGAAGTTCTCATAGGGTATGAGATTTGTGTAAATTGTTCTATTCATTTCATTCTTGTCTTGTCTGTTGATTGATTCCTTCATTCTTCATACAAATAAGAAAATGTAAGCAGAAAAATACTTGGCATCATTTTCAAGTTCTCATCTGTCCATGTTGCATATAATAAACAAGCATTAAGTTTCCTTAGTTCTGCATGTTCATAGAGTCTTACTCTGATAATCTTTCATTTCAAAATTCTAGTTGGAAGTTGCAGGGAGAGAAGATATCCCTGTCGCAGAAGGTTCACACACATCAATCAAGGTTTGAAGTTGTCTTGCTTTCCCCTAGAAAGTGTTAAGTCTTAGAGAGAATCATTCTATAGTAGATATTTAAAAGTGCGTTTTCTATTAAATTATCATTTGCAGATATCCGTGAATTCCAATCTATACCTGGATTTTGTAATGATTCATTGTAGAGGCTTTCTGGAATTTATTATTGTAGCATGATCAAGAAGATCAGAGTTGTTATTATTATATATTTTTTAAGCCTTTAGGAGTAGATGACTGACTTTTTCTTCCATATTTGTCAAATAGGAAGTTCCGAAGCTGCGATTTGCAGCGTTTGCCCATGGTTGTGATGGCCTTGGGGAGATCAATATTGTCCCACCAAAAGGTAAGCCAATTCCACAATCAGCATCAGATTTTCTCATTGAGAAAGCAAATGAATTCCCTGGAGAAGTGACAGTGGTTGCATTGGGACCACTCACAAACATAGCGAAGGTCAGTTTCTAATGTCTCTTCTAGACCTAGACTATTTATTTTTTTACATAACTTGGTGTAATTATCCAAACATATAGTTTTACTTTGTATGCTCTTCATCCCAAATATATTCCCTGGTTGTTGCAGGCAATAGAATCAAATCCTGACTTCCCGCAGAAAATAAGGCAGATTGTTATTCTTGGGGGTGCATTTTCAGTGAATGGAAATGTTAATCCCGCTACAGAAGCAAATGTACGTGTTGTATACACTCTGTAAAGTAAGGTTTTGTTTGGGGTACTTTTCTTGATATAGAATATGAATAAATTGCTGCAAAAGGCACCCTTTGCTCTATCCAATTTTGGTTCCCTTAAAAGTTAATACGTGGTCTTACTATTCTTCTTAGAGATGCATAGTCTTGGAGGCTTAAATAAAATAATTTGTGCAACACAAGTTTTGTCTTCCTATAGTAGTTGTTGATACTTAGCATTTTCCAGATTATGTCCTGCTCTAAGTGATAAATTTTCCTCAATCAAGAAAACGACATATTTATTGTTCCTTATGACTATGAAAATGAGATAGATTCATTTAATACCAACCTTGGATTATGTTGATGTTTTAGTAGCATCAGACATTTACTTCCACGTGTTTTTGTGTCTAACACGTGGGAGTCGTCATTCTTACCATTCAAGACTTAGGAGATTTACTTTATTAAAGTGATTAATAAAGTGAATGTACTTTTGTAATTAATGTGAGTTTAATTTAATTAAATGTCTAAGTATTTGGCATTAGTAATTAAATTAAATCCTAGCCGTTAGATCTAAAGTGAAAGTGAGATTTAATCTTAGCCATAGATCACTTTGGAGATCCAAGGTTTTGGATTTAGGGTAAACTCAAGGTTATAAAATGCAAATTATGTGAGAGGAAGACACACACACACATACACACATAGAGTGAGAGAGTGAGCTCTCATTGATTGGGTAAAGAAGGACATTCATCCATGTGTTGAGAGAAAGGGCTAAGGAAAGGAGCAATGGGGCAACAAGGGAGATAACAACCAACCAACAAGATCAAAGGACTAATCTTGAGGTTTGTAGGGCTTGGCTACTTGTTGTTTTGTATTTATCAGGTGGGCCATTATCCCAAGAAGGGAGCCGAGATTAATAATAATAAATCTCACAACACTAGTTTTCCTTTGGAGTTTTTCCAGGGGTAATTTATCAAAAAATCTCTTGCGCAATGTGTTTGGTTTTCGTATTTATGTTTCCGCTGTAATGCTTGGTTAATAACTCAGCCGTGTGTTATTCAATAAAGTAGTTTATTTGGAATTAATTGCCTGGTGCTGGGTTTAAGGAAAATTAACATGGTATCAAAGCCGTGGTTTTGAAGAAGGAAATCAGATTTGCACGGAACGTGAAATTTTGTAGTGCAAGATTTTTTTTTTTGCAGGTTGCGGGTTTTTTTATCGAGAGAAATGAAAAAAAGATAGTGGTATGATTGCCATACACCAACTATACGACCGTCGTACAACCGCCATATGGGTCGTATGACGTACTATTGAGTAAGAACGTTGCTGAGAAAATCTGTGGGGGATGAGATCGCACAGATTAGCAGACGACTGAGATCGCTGTTGCAGATGCTCAATCGGGCTGTTTGCTGAGTATTAGCCACAGACAACAGAAGGGCTGAAGAGTTGCTGCAGACAAGTCTGCATGTTGTAGGAATAGCTGTCGAAGAGAGGAATCGGGGTTGCAGAGCTGAGAAAGCACTCGAGCTGCAGAGAGTGGGGGTTAAGGAGACAAAGACGACCGTCATAAAGATTGGACAACCGACGGTGTTGCTGGGAGGATCCGAGCGGGAGGTGCCAACAAGGAAGTGCACGAGCGTTGAGAAGAAGTCGTTGGCTAAGGAGAGGAGCTGCAATCGGCTAGAAAGGAGTAGAAGAGCTGCCAAATAGCGTTGCCGGAGTAGGTCGCGCGTAGCCAGCCGCCAGGGGATAGAGGTCGTGGGCTGGCTAGCCGTTGACTAGCCCAGTCCCAGCTGCCAGATAGCCAACCTCTAGGGACGCAGCTATGCCGTGGGCCACCCAATAACAGATTGCAGGGACTGTAGGCTGATACAACCAGTTAGGTCACCCGCAAAAAATAGTTGGGTAGCCCAGAAAGCCTCAGGTAAACCCAACAGAGCTGTCGGGTAGCCTAGGAGGGCTCGAGTAGTAGTCAACCAAGACCGTAGGAGCCTTTGGCAACAACAGAAGGTTGTGGGTAGTCTCGGGCAAGGGTCTGGGCAGAGGGTTTGGGTAGCGGGCAACAGAGTTTGGGCAGTGGCCAACAAAGTCCGGGTAGCGGGAAGTGGGTCCTGAACAAGGATTAGAGTAGCTAGTAAAATTTTTGGTTTTCGTGCCTATTACCCCTTAGGCTAGGGGTAACTAAGGAGATCATGTCTCGAGGCCCACAGGTAGAAGACATGGAGTGTTGAGAGTTAGATTGATCAATAGAGCCCGAAGGGCCCTTCTTTTTCATGAGCGCCTCATCGTTCATGAATGTCCTGGAGTCTTGTCCTCAAGAATGAGTGTGTGTTGCTTTTCTTCCAAGTGTCCTTCACTAAAGATGACAAGTGCTTTCTTCAACCTGTCCTCTGTACTAAGACAATATGCTATCTTGACAGAAGGTAGGGTTAGAGAATAAATTTTATGATCTCGACTTTAATACATCTAATACCTTGACTTTAATTTTGACCAAAGGTTAGTATGATGGTCATAGCTTTAACATGCAACCTAGATCAAAATAATGTCATAACAAATAGATGCATATCAGAATAATCAAACTTGAGTTGCATTATTCCTCTGAATGTGTTGGATCTTGAGATCCTTCTGGATCTATGGCAAGAGATCCCTTCTCTTGCAAATACCCTTTAAAGCTTAACCATTTAAACATATGTGAGTACATACCTTTGATAGTATTTGCAGGTACTGGCACCATCTGGTAGCAACAATAATAATTACCAACTCTTAAAAACTTCAAGGGTGACTGCAACTGGTATTGCAGCTGATACCTCAACTGATACTGCAACTGCAATTGATATTGCAACTGATTCTGAAACTGCAACTGCAACTTAGGGTTTTATGAGGAAACCCTAATTTTTCAAACTTCAAATTTTGAAATTCTGATCCAGGGGCTAGATGCGCTGAGCTGAGGCGAGTAAGCTGGTGCAGTCAGATTTCTAAAAATCCAAATTTTACCCCTTGAAACTGAGCTTGTGGAAATATGGACTAGTACTTCTGGTACTGGTTCTGGTTTCCTAGTTTTCTGGTTTTCTGGTACCAGTGAAAACTAGGGTTTCACTTTCTGGGAGTTCTATCCATTGAAAAGGTGTGCTCAAGATGCCAAAAGCTTCACTAGGCTAGGGCACACTTTTCTAGATGGGGTTTAGGCAAAAATTCTTCTCCAACAAGAAGCCCTAATTTTCTTGTATGACAAAAGTGACGTTTTTGTTTATCTAGTGAAAGATGCTCTCTTTAGCTTAGCTCTGATACCATGTTAAGTTTTTAGCTATTATTAGGTTTCTTTTCAATTTACTAGATAACCATAGCATATATAGGATCACTGAGAGAAACACAATCACAAGATACACAACATTTAGCCTGGTGTTGACCACCTATTCAACTAGGGGGTCAACTCCATGTACCATGAAGATATGCATCATTAGATGCTACCAAGTCAGAGACTTCTTGGTTCTACAAGGCATTTTTGGCCTTCAACATGTATTTTTGTAAATGGAATTTTCGCTCCCATGCGTTGGATAATAATGTAATAGGTTTGCATGGATCATAGTTAGGTCAGTTACCTTAGGAATTCATCATTAGAGGAGTTCCTTCCACTGAGTGTTTTTTTCCTCAGGTTATTAATTTGGCCTAACTAGCCTTATTAATTTCCCTAGTTTTTCACTCCCACAAATAATTCCTCCAAAGTGGTGAAAGGCGTTCTAATGGTCTTGTCCTCTGGTAGCTAGTGTTTAGGAGTGTTGTAAATGACCATGTAAGACATCTCTCAAAGTTTTGCGGAATTCCGTAGAGTCTAGATAGTTTTTTTTTTTTAAATTTATTAAAATTGCCTAAGTTGGGTAATTTTAATTAAATTTTGATAAAAAATGTAAAAACTGGGTCCTTGGGCTTTTGCTAGGGGTATTTGTGCTCAAAAGAAATGGAATGAGACCCCCTACACCCTTGGACCAAGTTTCAGCTCAATTGGACGAGTTTTGCTAGGTGTTTGTCCATGAGGAGTCTCAGTTAGTCAAAAACAACAATTTAATTACTAGTCATGACATAGTAAAAATGTCAAATTTTGTAAAATTGAGCTAAATGATTGAGGTAAAGGTGGGAGATGATGTTTTTACCTTAGCCTACCACATCCTAACCTTTTCCTACCCATTTCACACCCCCTAGACTCAACACCCTCTTCAACTAATTCACCCCCTGGGGGATTTGCGCCCCCCTTCATGAGAAACTTTAGAAAAAGAAAAAAATTGAAGGAGTGGGGCCCTTTCTCCTTTGGTGCACCCTCCTAAGGCCTCCAACTCATCCATTTGACATGGCCCACACCCTCCCACTCACTCCACTTCATCAATCCATGTCTCTAACCCTAGATATGCGCCCCCCTCCTTGAGATCCTCACTCAACTTAGGTTGAGCTCATTCATAGTTTAATGTAGGGAGACTTGTACTAAGGGCAGCTAGCAAATGTCGGTTCTCTTTCTGATCACCCCATCTTTCTCTAAAAGCTTTCTAAATTTCGGCCAAGGTGCTAAACTTATTAGGATCTTGTTCAGAAAACCACTCAGCAACATCCCCCTCTAAAGAATACACAAAAAGGTTCATCTTTACATCCTCTTCATTGTGACCATTGCACCACTTTCCAATACATAAGTCAACACTTAAGATGTGAGCATTGGCACTAACAACATTATTTCCTTGAAAAGTAGGCAATTTCTCAATAGCTTTGTCAAGAATTGCGTGAGGAGCACCTTGAATAGCTGTGAAGTTCAAAGGCCTTAGTAGATCACCCATAATTAAGTTAGGATTAGTTGTTGTGGTATTAACAATTGTAGGATTATTTTGTTCAAACAAGAATTGGATATCAGAGATTGCTTCTTCTCCAAGACTTTCAAGTAGCCTACGAGGAGCAAGTCGGTTTAATCGCCTCCTATAAACCTTTTCAGGTTCAGGAAAAAAATAAACCAATCCTTGTGAATTGCTCCTAGTAGTATACTTCAAAGAATTTTCAAATGGAGTCGCCACTTGGAGAGCAAGCAAAAACAAATAACACAATCCCAGTTAAAAAAATTTAGGGAGAAGTTTATTACTTAATTTTAAAAGAATAAATTAGAGTAAGTCGTTTTGACCAAGGATAAAAGACTTATCC
>ML819895.1:21077-66674 GCA_009831015.1 Picea engelmannii | reverse complement strand
AACATCGAGGAGGATGTTCCCTTTTTAAGGGGGAGGGAATTGTAACACCATGTTTCCCCCAGTTTGTAAAAATAATTGGACTGGCCAAGAACTATGGCAAACTCATAAATGTGAATATGTGATGTAAATGGACCTTGAGGAAAAGGTTAATGAATGTGAATAACATTATGAATTTTATTGCAGGACTGTTGAGAGGGGATGTGCATAAAAAGAGACCACGATGGCGGTGGAAGGCACCTAGAAAGGTGGCATTAACTTCCACCGAGAATTAATACCGTATTTGGACTCCACTGGCCCGGAGAACCAAAAGAGGCTCGCAGGCTGGTAGGTAGATGGTTTAATGAGGGATGGGAGGTGAACCACCCATCCGTAGAGCCGTCAGGTCTGACCAGCGCGAGGGTAATCGTGCCACATGCAACCTCGCAAGAGGGTAAGGCGTGGGGCATAAGCGATAAGGGGAAGACGCGAGGGGAGAACTCTGGCAACAAGCAGAGTGAGTGATAGCAAAGATGAAGGATTGTAACCTTCACTCCTGGTCACTGGAAAACGGAGACGCAGTCTCACAGCATCGTGGTCTCAGCTCGGGGGTGGCTAGTGGTAAATCCGCTGGGAGTCACTAAGCCTACGGTTGGGTGGAAACAGGCACCCCTCTCAGCAGTTGCTTAACCCTGGTGTTATTTTTTGATAAGTGTTTTTCCTCTAGCATCTGGAAATATATGTATTCTGATAATTATGTTCATAAGCTGTGAAACTGTGAATGTTTTCATTATAAGAAGGTCTGTGTGGTATTTTGATTAGTACTAGTAGTTGTATATGCTTATAACAAAAAAACCATGCATGGATTATGTTGATAAATGAATCTAATTATGCATAATTTGAACCAAGTTAGACTTCTAGTCTGTTCTCGGGAATTTGTTTCCCCTTATCTATCTCCAAGAATGCCCCGGAATAGACCTCTTCGCACAGATTCCCTCCTTGGAAAGGTTTACCAAGAACATGGAAAAATGACTTGAATGTGCAATTCTTAACAACCCTGTACGAAGAGGAATGACCCTCTTAAAATCCCTAAGTAGCAGTGTAGGGATAAGTATTGATCAACGGATGAGATCCTGTCGGGGGATCTGCGGTCATTCACGACCATTAAATCAAAGGAATAAACGAGGGTGTAAATTGCCTTAACCCTTTTTCCTCTATCTTTGTGAATAGCGAGGAAATCGGAAATTGTAGACCCCCAGCGTCCATGAGAACATCTGGACCATTGGTTTTTCCACGTCCAAGGAGTAGTGGGAAAGGGCGCGACATCGGGACCGATCTGATCCGTCAAATCTTAGCTAGAAAACCTGACAATCGTTGGATCTATAGGGAGATAGATGAGGGTTAAGCCCTCGTGAATAGGGGCAAAAGAATTTGAGCCGCCCATCCGAGGAGGACAGGTGGCAGAGATACAGGGATCTCACAAACTCGGAGGTTAACAAGGTAAGATCCCAAAGGTTGGATGCTCCAAGTCACGAGTGGCAAAGCCACCAGAGGATCAGGACCGTCCATCCGAGGAGGACAAGTGGTAGAGATCCAGGGATCTCGCAAACTCAAAGGTTCGCAAGGTAAGAGCCCAAAGGTTGGATGCTCTAAGTCGCGAGTGGCGAAGCCACGAGAGGATCAGGATCGTCCATCTAAGGAGGACAAGTGGCAGAGAATCCATGGATCTCGCGAACTTGTAGGTTCGCAAGGTAAGAGCCCAAAGGTTGGATGCTCCAAGTCGCGAGTAGCGAAGTGCCGAGAGCCGAGCACGAGAGAACACATGGAAAAACTTCAAGGTGGGGCCCACATGATTGACGGGTGGACATGCATCGCCTAGAGAAGGGAGTCAATGCTCTGTTGACTTCTCATGTCTCGGGGATTCGCGGGAGAAGGGCAGGAGAGCTCAACACTTGGACTTACGAAGTCGCGAGTAGCGAGAACGCGAGAGGGAAAATTACATATCGCTTCTCGAGGGTTCGTGAAGGGAAGGTGCCAAGATTCGATGCTACAACTCGCAAAGGGGCGAGTTGCGAGCAATGTGAAGGGAAGGTCAACCTTTACTGACTTTCAAGTCTCGGAGGATCGCATAAGGGAGGAACGAGAGTTCAACCGTTGAACTCACGAAGCGGCGAATAGCGAAAGGAGCTAGAGTTTAACCTAGATGGTTTTCATGCGCAGAGGATGCTAACAGAAGGAAGCTATACCCATTTCATGATCTCGGGTATCGGTGATTTGTGAAGAAAATTCGAGGGTCTTCGACTCACGACTCACGACTCGCGAGTTGTGAAAGGCGCCTGTATTTAGGCGCATATGTGGTCCTATCGAACTAGGGACTAAAGAAATGGAGCTAGTGCTTTGTCGTTAAGCGACTGGTAGATCTGGACGACCAAAATCTATGCGCCCAGATCTACGGCCAGGGTTTCATTCCGAATCCCCCTCACCTTTCTACCTTCAAAATTGGACTCAATTGTATCGCTGAGTCGCGAAACACGAAAAGGGCGCTTGGTTTGTTTGGCCTGTGTTCCTAACCCACGATCACTAGGAGGTGAACAGGGAAGAACTAGCTTGCACTAGACCCCCGTAGGACTTCGGGGATTCTGTTCCTTGAGGAAAAAACAAAATTTTTATTACGTTGTAGTGGGTATGTGACAACAAGTCTGTCTCTAGCACACGCCTTGAGTTGACTCTCCTAAGCTTGTCGGTGGCTCAAACCCTGAAGTGTCTCGATCTTCTGCTCCTCTCTGCTATAATTTTGTGCAAAAAGGCACTATCCCCCCTAAGATTTGTAAAGTTGAAATACTTTACCTCTGGCACACTCCTTGTGCTCTCCCTCCTGATTTTTTTTTAGCACTTCGATGAAGTGTGAGCGCACGCTTGTGCTTCTCCCATAGTCTAGGAATCATACTGTCTCTGCCTTCTGCACTCCTTGCATAGGAATTTATGTGCATGAGGAAACTAAATCTCTTAAGCTTTGAACTTGCTCAACTTTCCTAAGGGTCTAGGCCCTTGTTTTCTCCTTCAAAGAAATTTCGATCCTCTCCTGGCACACTTTGTGCTCTTTTCCTCTTGAGCCTCTACCAACACTTCAACATGGTGTTTTCCTTGTGCATTCCTTGCACAACTTCATTCCTTGAGTCTCGAATTCTCGAAATTCATTCGCGCACTCTTTGCGCTCTCTGTGCAAACTTGCACTTGACTCCCCTCTGATTCTTAACCTTATGGAGTGACCTCTTGGAAACCTTTCTCCCAGAACTCAAAATAGAGTTCCCACACACTCCTTATTCCTAGTCAATTCACACCTTGCAGAGCTTCTTCCCCCCACAGTATTCAACAACTCTGGTTCACATGAGCTTCAACTGCTCAGACCTCAGAGGTCTCTGTCCCTTTGTTCCTCAAAGGAATATATGTTCCCTCATGGAAAATTCTGCTCAAAGTACTCCTTGTTGAGCCTCCCCTGGAGTATTCAATAACTCTAGTGTGTCTTCACCTTGACACTCTTCTCTTCTCTATGAAATCGAAATAGAGTTCACTTGTGCACACTTGCACTTACTCAATTCCCTCCTAGCAGAGCTCTCAGAGTATTCGACAATTCTGCTTTCTGTGCCTTCTCCTGCACATATCTTCTCCTCTAAGGTATTCAATGAACTTGAGGCTCCACTCTGAGTATGTGAATATCCTGGTGTTCCCACCTGGCACGTTCTCCTCTGAACTCAAAGTATAGTTCAGATACACACTCCTTGCGTTAGCTCACAGAGTTCTCAGTACTCTATCATGCACTCCTTGCATTTATCTTAAAAGAACCCAGAAATAATCCAAAAAAATCATAGATAGAGGATTCTATCTATCTCTGCAGATGGAAACCCATCATACACATCTACAACATATGCACATAAACACACAAATGACATTCATAAAACACACATTCACCATACAATAATTCATAAACAGTGAAACCTGTTCTTTTGTATTAATATTTTAACAAATGTTAATTACAATGTGTGAGCTCGGACTGCAACTGAGTCTCATATCTCTCCTCTCCTTGGCTTACAATGATTTAGTTTTTCCTTTCAAAAACATCTACTGGGCATATGTTACAAATCTTTATACAAGAGGGGCTCCTCGAGCCTTTTCCTCCAACTAATCTAGTGGTGTCTAATCACCATTTACAACGCCTATCTACTGAGGTAGATTACATTGAATGATCATTAACAACTCATATCTGAGGCGATGCTCAAGATTTGTACAAATCAATCCTATTAAAGGAAATTACATCTACAACACGTACAAAGGAATCAGTTCAGCTCTTCCAACCTTACAACATTTAATTGAATTTAATTACATTGATTTTTTTTTAATTGAGGGAAAAATGAGAGGGTTGGCGCCTCTCCCATCCTTGAATGCACTTTGATGTGATAGAATGTTGGCACATTATTAGGTGGAAAGGATGCTCCTGCATCATACTCCATTGTTGGGAAAATCATGACCTCCTTCTCATGGCTCCCTCTACTCCATTGCTGAAATCCCCTTGGATCCCAAACTCTCCTTTGGAGTTTTCCTCCTACTCCTATGATATGTTTTTGTTGTTGTTGCTTCCCTACTGCTACTGCAGGCCCTCACCTATTCATCTTCCTCCTGCTAACCACTTCTTGTGATGACCTCAACATCAGCTCTCTTACCTCCTCAATTACCTCTTCCAGCTGCTCTACTGGCTGGCTTCTGTGCAGTCTACTTTGTTGCTGCATCTCCTCATGATGATCAAAGGGCAGATCAACCTGATCTCCCATGCTACCATTTTCTCTTGTGGCATTGTATTTCCACTACACTGTAGCTTCCAGTTCTGCGGGCTCCTCATTGAGTTGTTGCTCAGCTTTCTCCTCTGACAGATTATCCTTTGCCAAATCCTCTCGTGTTGGTACACTCCCATCTTCCTCCAGCTGCTCCTTGGGTTGGTATGCTTCTCCATATATTTCCAACTTAGTCTGTTGTATGTGCTGACTTTTCACTATCACCCTTCTCTCAGAGCTACCAGTTCTTCACACAGATCAACAAAATCCATGATGTATGCTTCCTCTTCTACTACAGGCTTCAGTTATGCAGTCATCTCATGTTTAGCTTCCTGGCTGAAAATTTTGAGCCATTGCTCTGAATTATCTTCTTCTTCTACTAGGGAATAATTCAGTATCTATTCCTTCTCCTTCTCCTCTATGACAATCACAATTGGTTGTCCTTTCTCTTCTACTGCACCTGAAAATTGTGCACTAGCCTCTGCTTGGATAATTGGCAAAAATATTTGAATTCCCCCAATGATCATAATACTCCTTTGATCCTCCTCCTCTGTGATGGAAGTATTTAACTTCTCATCATCTTAATTCACATGGTCTGCAACTCCACAAGAATATTCATATGGGTGAGGCCTTTCCTTTGCCTCCCTTTCATCTGTTAACACTCCTTGTTGATTTGAACTCTCAGTTGAGTTCCTCTCTTCTCCCTTGCCCACCTGGAAATCTGGGACTTCTCTTCTGCCCTCTTGGCATTCTATGAGATAAACTGATCTCACTTCATTTCCCACCTGGAAATTTGAATTTTCATCACTGCCCTCCTGGAAGTTCATGATATCTATGCTTGATCTCCTCTCCTCATCATTGAGGATTTCTCCTACTTTTGGTTCACAGATGTAAACCACTCTCTCCTATGTGTCACTAATGGCTTCAACTTCCCTCAACCACCTCCTCAATATCTATTGTTGCCTTCTGGCCAACAAATTTTGAACATGCCACTTTGATTTCTGCTTCATGGGCCACTCATAGCTCCAGTGCACCTTGGATTCTTGTTGCATCTTCAATGTCATCCTCTCCATTTCTTCTCTAATTTCCCTGAGCTCTTTGTCAATATCTACTTTGCTTTTCTACTGGTGGTCCTTGCCTTGACCACGCTTATGGCATTCAGTAGCCATTTTCCTCCTCTGTCTTCATCCCACCTAGTTGTTTGTTGTCTACTTGAAAACAAATATCCACGTACAGAGCATCAACACTTTTCCTTCTCCTTGTTGTCTACATGCGAAATTTAGCTATGATACCACTTGATGTTATCATACTATCTCCTTTGTCTCCTATGCCTACATAAATCAAATATGTGGCTCTGATACCACTTGAAACATACCCCCTTCTCTCCTCGGGGCTGTGCAACCTCCTGATCTAGGATCGTTCAAAACACTGAGCCAAATTGGCTCTTCGGGACCCTATTGGAACCAAAAACCACTATACACAGGCCCCTTATCTCCTTATGCACAGGTTCTATGTAACCTGTGGGCCCTTTCCTTGGCGCTCTTGGAAATTTTTAAATTGGTGGGTGCTAGCTCCTTCTACTAGGCCCCCTCTCCTCATGTGACCTCGGGCTATGACCTGGGGCTAAATCCTAAAGGTGCTTCAGGCTTCAGTCTTTGACCGTTCTCACTTTGCGTTGCAGCCAATTCGTTCGGAGTCACAATCCTATGAAACCACGGAAATAGGATCTACGGTCCTCATTCCTTGCTGAGATCGATGACTCAATCTCTTTCTTAGAAATTTGGGCTTTCACCGAATCCGCATGCACACTCCACAAATCATCCGAAGTGGATTTCCAATGGAGTGAACCTTCGTCCTCCATGTGTCCCCTCACAGATCAATGACCCATGCTCTCTTTTGGGATCAATGGTCCACAGTAACTTCAGGCTCTAGTGCTTTGAGAAGTTTTGAACCACCTCTCACAAAACCTCTAGAGTGTTAAGTCTCTAAAGTTCATAATCTGCTGACACCCATCCAATTATGATGGATGGCCTGGATGAACTCCGATGCTTCGACCTTCGGGAGTTCTGGCTCCACCCAATTCGTTGTTATCCCGGAGTAACTTTTCTCCAAAGTGGTAGATCTTTTGTCACACATCCTTCTCCAATGGACGACTGGGATAAATTCGGGACTCTGACCTTCACGAATCCTTGCACCTCCACTTTCCAATTCCTTCGAAATGCTTATACTTCATAGTGCAGGATCTGGTGACACCTGTCCCTTTGGCTTGGACGAACCAAATTTGCTTTGGCTTCCGACTCTTCGGAAGTTATCCTACTCTTCTGCACTCACTCCTCTAGGATGCATGATCTCCAACCACGTGTCTCTGACTGACGAATGACTGAGATATTCTTCGCTGCTTCAAAGCTTCAGGATTTTTGTGCACTCCTTAACTGAAAACTCTTGCAGTGAATTTTCTCTAGAGTTTCAGATCTTATGCCACCTGTCTCTCTGGACAATGGACAGTCCTAATCCACTTTGGGACTTTGGCTATCCTACTCTTCTGTGCACTTAATAATATTTAGGCTCATGCACTTACCTGGATCAGATGATTGTCGATCCATGCGCTCAAATCCAATAGCTGGGATCTATTCTCCTCCTCCACGTGCTTCTCCTTCATCCTGGACCTTGATCTAATGATCCAGATCACTCCTGACAACATATCTGATGGTTGTTGTTGGTCTTCCTCCTGATCTTTGGCTTTCTCCAGGATTTGGGAAAATTCGTAAGTGTTTAAAGGTTTTGGCCCTTTGATATCTCTCCTGCAAACCCGATTACTGGGTCTCGACTTGTGCTTATCCTTCTAATTTTTTAGACTTGGAACAAGTCCGTCTTCAACGCATGCCTTGCGTTGACTCTCCTGATCTTGTCTGTGGCTCGGAGCCTGAAGTGTCTCGACCTTCTTCTCCTCTCTACTATAATTTTGTGTGCAAAGGCACTATCCCCTCTGAGCTTTGTAAAGTTTAAATACTTTACCTCCGACACACTCCTAGTGCTCTCCCTTCTGAGTTTTGTTCCACACTTCGATGAAGTGTGAGTTCACTCTTGCGCTTATCCCACAGTCTAGGACTCATATTGTCTCTACCTCCTACACTCCTTGCATAGGCCTTTCTATGCACGAAGACACTAACTCTCTTGAGCTTTGAACTTTCTCAACTTTCCTAAGGGTCTCGACCCTTGTTTTCTCCTTCAAAGAAATTTTGGTGCCCTCCTGGCATACTCTGCGCTCTTTTCCTCCAAAGCCTCTACCAACACTTTAGTAGGCTATTGGCCTTGTGCATTCCTTGCGCAAATTCATTCCTTGAGTCCTGAATTCTGAGAATTCATTCGCACACTCCTTGCACTCTCTATGCAAACTTGCACTCGAATCCCCTCTGAGTCTTAACCTTATGGAGTGCCCTCTTTGAAACCTTTCTCCCATAACTCGAAATAGAGTTCTCGCGCACTCCTTTCACCTACTAAATGCACAGCTTGCATAGCTTCTTCCCCCCAGAGTATTCAACAAATCTGGTTCACATGATCTTCAACTACTTGGACCTCATAGGTCTCTGTACCTTTGTTCCTCAAAGGAATATATGTGCTTTCCTAGCAACTTCTTCTCAAAGCACTCCTTGTTGAGCCTCCCCTAGAGTATTCAGTAACTCTAATGTGTCTTCACCTTGACATTCTTCTCTTCTCTATGAACTCGAAATAGAGTTCACTTGTGCACACTTCCACCTTCTCAATGCCCTCCTAGCAGAGCTCTCAGAGTCTTCAACTCTGAGTATGTGACTATCCTGGTGTGCCCACCTAGCATGTTCTCCTCTGAACTCGAAGAAAAGTTCAGATAAACACTCCTTGCATTAGCTCACAGAGTTCTCAACACTTTGTCATGCACTCCTTGCATTTAGCTTAAAAGAACCCATAAATAATCCAACAGACTCACAAATAGAGGATTTTTTATATCCTTGCAAATGGAAACTTATCATACACATCTACAACATATGCACATAAACACATAAATGAAATTCATATAACACACATTCACTATACAATAATTCATAAACAGTGAAACTTGTTCTTTTGTATTAATATCTTATTGTTAATTATAATGTGTGAGCTTAGACTGCAACTGAATCTCGACTCTCTCCTCTCCTTTGATTACAATGATTTTTTTTTCCTTTCAACAACCTCTACTGGGAATATGTTACAAAGCTTTATACAAGAAGGGATCCTCGATCCTTTCCCTCCAAATACTCTAGTGGTGTCTAATCACCATTTACAACGCCTATCTACTGAGGCAGATTACATTGAATGATCATTAACAACTCAGATTTGAGGTGATGCTCGAGATCTGTACAACTCAAGCCTATTAAAGGAAATTACATCTATGGCCTGTACAAAGGCATCAACTCGTCTCTTCCAACCTTACAACATTTAATTTCATTTAATTACATTGATTTTTTTTTAAATTGAGGGAAAAATGAGAGGGTTGGTGCCTCTCCCCTTCTTGAATGTGCTTTGATGTGTTGGATTGTTGGCGTGTGATTAGGTGGAAAGGATTCTCTTGCATTAAAATTTCCCTCCACAAGGTTCAACATGAGAATATTATAAGATGTCATAAACCTCATCCTCCCTAACACACCGTCGGATTATGAGATCCAACCCTATGTGAAAGAGATATCCTTGAACCCTCGAATATGCTACATTGTTTTTGATAATTTTTTGTTTTTCCTTTGGTGAGAGGTGTATCATAAGCTTTCCTACAGCCAAACAGTTAGCAATATTTTCAAACCATTGTATGTTAGTAGATAATACAAATAGATACTCATCGGGAAAAGTATCTTCTACTAGAGTAACTTCACCTTCATTGGTAATCCTAGAAATAAAATCTACAACAACATTTTCTTTTTTGAGCTTATCAACAATGGTGATATCAAATTCTTGCAAAAGTAATAACAATGTAGTTATTCTACCATTAGTAATTGGTTTGTTCATTAAATATCAAATGGTAGAGTGATCACTATGTACAAATGTAGGATACCTAGTAATGTAGTGCCAGAATTTATTAATAGAATATACTACAACAATGAGTTATTTTTCAGTCATTGTATAATCTAGTTTTGCAGGAGTTAGATTCTTACTAATGAAATAAATGGCATAGGGATTATGTGCTTATTTCTATCCAAGAATATCTCCAATTGTTTTGTCTGAGGCATATGTTGATATATGGAATGGTAAGGACCAATCTGGTCCCCTTAAAGCTGGTGCCTAAGATATTGTTTCTTTCAAATCTTCAAAATCAATTTGACATTGGTTAGTCCAAACAAATTCTACATATTTAGATAATAATTCAAACATATGAGATGCAATTTTAGTGTAATTTTCAATAAATATGCAATAATAACCAACATGTCCTAATAAAATTCAAACATCCTTTTGCGATTTGGGATAGAAAGTTTGGATATTGCTTGGATATTGTTTAGATCCACTTTGATTCCAGTAGGTGAGATACGGTGTTCCAAAACTATTTCCTCAATGAAAAACATGTATCACTTTTCATTGTTGAGGGATATGTTTGTTTCCTTAACACCAAAAGAGAAATTTTTAAAAATTGGCCAAGGATTCCTCAGATGTTTCACCATAAACCATGAACTCATCCATGTACACTTCTATGATGTCATGTATCAAATATGGAAATATACCTAGTACAACTCGTTGAAATGAAATAAGTGAATTACAGAGTCCAAAGGGAAATACTCGATAAGCAAAACTTCCCCATGGGCAGGTGAAAATAGTCTTCTCTTGATCCTCTAGGGATACTTGGATTTGATTGTATCCACTAAATCCATTGAGAAAATAAAAAAAATTCTTCCTTGCTAGGGTATATAAGACTTGATCAATGAAGGGTAACAAAAAGTGGTCCTTGGTGTTGATATTATGGTAGTTGTGGGAGGTATTTACCTCCACGTGTAACCTTGACGAGAATAGAATATTCTGGGAAGCGAGAAGAAACCCTAAAGCATTGAACATAACCCTAGAAGACAAGTCGACTCAAGGAAATATTTAATATTAAGTGTTTATCCTCCAGAATGAGAAGTCGGACCAGAAAGATCAAGAAAAACACTATAAATACAGGTAGTCAGATTTCATTTGGTACACACAACTCGAAATTGCAGTAGTGAAGAAGTGTGCACTGCAAAAACTGGGTAAGTGTGCAAGTCTGGGGAGTAGCTGCAGTTGCAGTTACTACAATATGTATTCTCGGTTTAGGCTCAGACTTTCTATTGATTATGGTTTGGACTTTCTGATCAGTCTTGGTTATCTTTTCTTGATGCATTAGCCTTGGTTGGCTATTGGTTTGCTTCTGGAATCATTTTCTGTCAAGGTTAAGGTGCTCGGGGGTGGCTTTGGCCTATGGTTGGGTGACAATATTTCTATATTGTCTATGGTTAAACAAGAAATCTATTACTTTCTAACATGTTATGGTCCCACACTATCTTTAGACATTCTAACCATTGGAATATAGATTGGGAGGATTTGCTCAGTTACAGTTGCAGTTGCAACTAGTTTTTGTTGCGACAACTAAACCCTAACCCTCTTGTTGAGGCATCTTAAGTGAAGATATTGACCTAATTTTTGGATAGCCTAGTGCGCCCTAGCCTAATGCACCTCCTGGTACTTTCAACAAGCTAAGACGTCAAGTTTTATATTTTGGTCAAAGTCAAAGGTTGACCAAGTCAAAGGAGTTATGACTTACTCTATGAAGTCAGAAAACAAGTTAGAATGGGCTTCTAACTTCAGAGCATGGAAGACAAGGATTGACCTCATCCTTGCCAAGAATAAAGTGTTGGATATCGTGAAAGGAAAGATCGTGGAACCACAATTTGAAGAAAGAAAAGAGAAGGAACCTCAGAACATTGCAATTATGGAGAAGTTCAAGGACAGTGACATCAATGCCATGAGTATCATAGTGGACTTTGTAAAAGACCACTTGATACCCTGCATCTCTCATCTTGACTCATCTAAGAATATGTATGATGCCCTAACTAACCTCTTCTCAGTCAAAAAAATTGGACAAGTAATGAATTTGAAGAACGAGCTCTATGACATGAAAATGAATGATGATGACAGCATAACATCATACTTTGTGAGAATCTCTCAGTTAAGATATCAACTACAAGCTATTGAAGAAATCATTTCAGAGAAGGAACTTGTAAATATATTACTCAATGGTTTTCCCAAGACATGGGATGCATTTTCCGCAAGCATGAACACAAGGAAAGAGTATGCCACATTTGAATAACTTTGGACTTGTTGTGCACAATAAGAATCAAGGATTAGTGCAAAAGAGAAACCCCAAAAGAAATACGATGATCAAGCATTCACAACAAGGTTCAAGAATTTCAAGAATAAAAAGAAGTTTGGCTCAAGGAAGAAACCAAATCAAGAGAAAGATATGTCAAAAATACAATGCTTCAACTGTCGAAAATATGTTCACTACAAGAATCATTGTCCCGAGTTAAAGAAAATGAAGGAAGCACACGGAGCATTAGTTTCCGAAGAAAGGGAATCCTCAAAGAAGGCCAAGCAGGATAAAACAAACTTCTTCTTCTAAGTCAAGGTAACAATATTCTTCAAAATTCTTGTACATACCATGTTTACATAGTTTCTGTACATATCTTGCATATTTATTTCTTAGAAGATAAGATGTTCAAGTGAAACAATACCTATGGAAGAATAACAAGATAAAGATTTCTATCACGGTGACTACAAGTCAAGCAATACACATGAAAAGATGAAATACATTGACAATCCTTGGTAACCATTTGTGTAGAAGCTATTACATAAGTAACAGTTGCAGGATAAGCCGAAATCAGAATCAAACTTGAAGAAACCTGGAAAAAGTAAAAACAGAAAGAAGTCAGCAATCAAGAGAAAATTGGAAAAAGACTTGTGACACTTTGCAGAAGGAAATAAGGATGCAGACAGAAGCATGGACTCTCTTAGATGAAGGGAGCTGATTACAAAATTACAAAAGAAGAGCATGCATTCATACATGAAGCAAGGATTAGGAGGGAGCTAATCCTAAATGATATGATCCATTGAGGATTATGAAATATATATCCATGGTAGCAACCATGAAAAGCAACACGTGTTCAGTTTGACTTTAGAAGAAGTCTTCTTCGAAAAGAAGCCTTAAAGTATCCCTGGTTTTCCATCCACATCCATAATACTATGATGAAAGGAAGAAGTTGGAATCTTTAGGGCATGGAATCTATAGAAAAATCCATGGACCCAAGAGCTAAAGAGAAACATGAAGATTCCAAGAGAGAATGAAAATCCAGAACAATCAATCATTATATTGAGAATCACAATACTACCAGCTTGGTTTGAACCCACTAGAAGCAATCAAGAAGAAGAAATGGAAGTTGTGATGGATAACAATGTATGAAGGGAGAAGACTATGATAATAGCTTGTTCCAGTAACTTGAGATACCTCTACCTGAGCCATTATATCTTATGCAATATCCATGGGTTCGAGTTTACATCAGATGAATGTAAGGACTATTATCCTCAACAGAGTAATTGAACAAGAAGCATATATAAAGAAACCTTAGGGTTTTGAGGTATACCAGAAAGAGACCCTTGTATGTAGATGGAAGAAGACCTTGTATGGATTCAAATAACTTGGTGCAGAGCCTCTCATGCACAACAGAAGTGTGGTGAAAACTTTCTACAACAGAGATAATATATTAGAATGATTACTCAAAAGTCCAGGATGATGGATTGCTAATCCATGACAAACTCTCATGATGACAAAAGAAGTGCTACTTGGATATGTTTCAGTTTGAACCTTTCCATGATGTCATGAGCTAGAAGGAAACAAGAGTGTTGAATTCAACCATGATACATTATAATGATCAGATCCATATGAAGCCTTTAGAGAAAACCAATGTTCCAGATAGACCGAAGTACATTGAGATCAAGCATTACATTCTCTGTGATGAAGTCCAGAAAAGAGAAGTGGTTCTCCAATATATCTCCACAGATGAGCAGATAGCAGATTTTTTGTTAAAGCCTCTATCAAAGATGAAAAAGTTTGTATACTCAAGAAACAAGTTAGAGCTCGTGGAGACGACTTCCTTATTGAAAAAGGAAGAGATTAATCCCAGGTTAGGAGGGAGAAATGATGTGTTATTGATTTATGGAAAATCATTTTTCAGTTCAAAAAATGGTCCAGGATGAGCAGTTCCTTTCCAGTTCGATAAGTGGTTTGAGATTTCTGACGAACGAGCATTTTCTAGTTCAAAAAATGGTCCAGATCAGACAGTCATTTTCGTAATGAAAATGGTTCGATAAATTGTTGATGTACCATAGACAATGATTCCCCTTATGGCCAGTGTGGGAGAATGGTCTAGGATATTCATTCTTATTAGCAGTCACTCTGAGTAGTGGTCAAGTAGAATGGTTTTCCTCGCTGGGCAGTCATTCTTTCGAAGTTCACAGTTGTGAGCAATTTCAAAGAATGGTTCATTTTGGAGGTTGGTGTAGGATAGTCATTTCCATTAGGAAATGGTCTGGACAGTCATTCCCTAGGGAAGACTCATTCTCTCCAGGTTTCACTATGTTTAGTGTGGGAGGAATGGCCCAGTTAGGTGAATGGTCCAGGTTCAGCAATCAGGGACAGGCATTCCCTAGGGAAGACTCGTTCTATCCAGGTTGCACTATGTTTAGTGGCAGAGGAATGGCCCAGTTAGGTGAATGGTCCAGGCTCAGAAATTAGGGACATATATTCTTCTATTCTTGAGAATAATAGTCTAGATAGTCCATGGTTGATGTTTTACTTTCTGAGGGCAGATGCTCTTCCAGATATCACAAATGTGAGTGGAAGAATGACCCATATGACTTGGTTTATATCATGATATTGTTTTATGCAGGTTGATATCAGATGATATGATTGCTATAAAGAATGTATGTCTCTAGACAATAGATGTATGCTACTGTGGTGTATGTGTTCCACTGGTTGTGACTATATGTCACTAATTAACTAGTTGTGTGCTACTTGGTGTGGTAGTGTACCAATGTATAGTAGTTGTGTACTACTATGGATAGACACAGTTGTTTTCTATTGAATGACATTGTTCTGATTACTGTGTAGACTATCAATAGTGTTGAAAATGATCATCAGCTAGATGGATATTCAGTGTGCTCATGGACAGACATTCTCCAGGTGGAGAATGGCCCAGATAGAACATATTGTTGGTGGACATGTATTCTCTGTGGAGAATGGTCCAGGTTGACAATTTGTTGACATGTCATGGACTAGTATTTTCCTAAGTCACAGGTTGTGGCCCGATTAGGAAAATGGTTGAAGACCGATATTTTCTAAGGCATATAGGTTGAGACGAATCTATATGGTACATATGACTTGATTAGAAAATAGTTCTAGATTGACATTCCTATAGGAATGGTCTTTGTAGTCCATGACGTAGCTTTTAACATCTATTGGGAAATTCATTCTTCTAGGATGTATGTCCAGATTAGAAGAATGACCCTTGTATCACTCTGTGGAGTGAGTGACTTATTCAACATCATTCTTGATTACTCAGATAGAGTATGGCTTCGAGAGATTATGTAGTTGATGCTATCAGAAGACAGTGATGATGATGCTCGTGATCTAATCATGAGATAGTCTGTACGACTATGATGATGCTACCGGTTGAATGGTATGTTTGTTCTCAAGACCATTGCCTTCAATACCTCCCGAGCTAGGAGGGAGTGTTGATATTATGGGAACTATGGTAGGTATTACCTCCACATGTAACCTTGACGAGAATAGAATATTCTGGGAAGCAAGAAGAAACCCTAAAGCATTGAACATAACCCTAGAAGACAAGTTGACTGAAGGAAATATTTAATATTAAGTATTTAACCTCCAGAATGAGAAGTTGGCCCAGACAACTCAAGAAAAATATTATAAATACAAGTAGCCAGATCTCATTTGGTACACACAGCTCGAAATTACAGCAGTGAAGAAGTGTGCACTGCAGAAACTGGCTAAGTGCATAAGTCTGGGGAGTATTTGTAGCTACAGCTACCGCAATATGTATTCTCGGTTTAGGCTCAGACTTTCTATTGGTTATGGTTTGGACATTCTGATCAGTCTTGGTTATCTTTTCTTGATGCATTAGCCTTGGTTGGCTATTGGTTTGCTTCTGGAATCATTCTCTGTCAAGGTTAAGGTGCTCGGGGTTGGATTCAGCCTATGGTTGGGTGACAATATTGCTATATTGTCTATGTTTAAACGAGCACATCTATTATTTTCTATCACTTGGAAGTGGCTTTGTTCAACTCCCTGTAATCTACACAAATTCAACATTTCCCATTTTTCTTTGCAGCTATGAAAATGAGTGATATCCATTGACTATCAGACATAGGATAGATGAATTATATGTTTAAAATTTTTTGTAACTCTTCCTTTACTATCTCTCACATTGCAGGGTTTATTTGGCATTGAGGTTGTCGAACAAGTTGAAATTTTCCCCCGATAGGTGTGTGTGTGTGTTTGGGATGTATTCCCTTCATGTCGATGTATTTACACACGAATGCATCAACATGCTTTTGCAACAACTCAAGGATTTGTTTCTTTTGTAGACTTTCCATACTAGCATTGATATTGAGTATTTTTTCTAGATTGATTTCTATAGGCGTATTAGTTATGGTAGGGGATGCAAGGTAAATATAGGTAGGCATATGATTATATTCTTCTTTTACAATAGGTGTTGGATTCCCTTCCAATAACATTTTCACAACATTGTTGATGTGGAATCTAGATTAATTATGGAATCACAAATGAGATCATCATCAATTTTATTTGTAAAGGCAAGGGATAGATCAACCTTAAACAATTGTTGAATGTTTTCATCATCACTATCCTCATTTCCCAACCACATAGGTGTTTCTTGATCTAAGCTCGGTTTAGTAGGAGGATATAGGGTAATTTTATGGTAGAGTTTCCATGGGAGATAGTCATATCCCTTGATCTAAAACCAATATAAGAATCAACATTGGCTAACCAAGGCTTGCCTAAGATTAAGGGGTAACCCAAAAGATCAGATTTTGGTTGCAAAACAATAATTTCCATTGGATACTCCCAAGAATCTTCAAAGATAACTACATATTTTATAATACCATTAGGTTTGACAATAGATCAATCAACCATTTGGAGAACTATAGGTATTTGTCTTAGATTGGTCAATTTATGATTTTTCATGGTTTCTTTGGTCATAACATTTATGGTGGCTTATAAATCAATCAGAGTGATGGGAATACAAATATTGTTAATGTACACATCAACAATGGGGCTACCAGGATCCATATACTTGGTAGTAATAACTCTTCCAAGCATCAAATCTACAAGTTGACCAATTACTTGGACAGTTGGAGTATCCTTCCTCTTCCTCCCAAGTTTCTTTAAGCACGATTCTTGTACATCATTGGCATAAATAGGCACATCCTTTATGGATTGAAACATTTGGATCTTAACATACGTGTTCTTTATCTCCCCAAGGAGGTCAACCTCAAGTTGGGAAAAGGTTTTGTCAATATTTAACCTCTCCGGATAGGGAGTAAATGTTGTGTCCTTAAATTGTAGCTGATTTGAATTTTTAGGGGAAGCAATTTGTGGAATGTTTGGACAAGGATTGGTGGAATGATTTATTTTTTTTTGGTTTCCAACTGGGTTTTGAACTTCCTCTTTTCCCTCTTTTGAGATGATTGGAGTAGTTTGATCATTTAGAATCTTCCCAGATCTTAAGTGGACTTCTTTATAATCAAGAGGGGAGATAGTATAAGAAGAAAAAGCAGACAACTCAATAATGTAAGAGGATTGAGATATTTTATTATTTTGGTTAGGTGTGGATTGTGCAAGTATTTGTGGTCTTGGTGGAGGATTGTTAGCAGGTAGTTGCAATTGCTTCTATTTCTGAGGTAATTGGAACTGTTGTTGAGGAAATTGTGGAGAAAAATATTGTTGCTAGTTTCCAAAAGAAGTGGCACACCACCCCTGTGGCCATTGATAATTATGGGTTGGTTGTGGTGAATATTGTGGCCAAGAAATGTAAGGATACAAGGAGGTCATGGTTTCCATGGTCGCTTTTATGTAATGAAACAAACCTGTTCATTTTCTTCATTAGTTCCCTAACACAAAAAAGAAGGACAGTTGTTAGTATCTTGATTTTGCACACAAATTTTGCAGACTGAAACATTATTTAGTGGGAACTCCCTTAAGGTATGATTCTTTTTCACTTTGATAAAAATATGGATTATGTGTTCTTAACCTCTACCCATTTCTTCTTAACCTGCAATGTGTCAAATTGTAAACTCAAAGAACTAAGAATATCAATTTAAAATTTTTCCAACAAATTACCAATTTCAACATGAGTAGTTGCTCCCTTGGATGACTTAGTGATTTTAGAAGCAAAATCTCTTAGAACTTTCCCATACTTTGAATTCCCTCATGAGTATCGCTTGCATAACTCACAAATTTGATCATATCCTATTTGGGAAATGTCACCTCCACCCATCAAATTTAAAAGATCAAGGAATTCATATTGTATACCTTTGATTAGGATGGTATTGAAAATTTCCTTATCCAAATTAATTTGTTTGGACCTTTGCAAATTATATTGGAACCTCTCCACATAGTCCTTGAGACTATTTTCCTTCTTCTATGTTATCTTGAAGATTACTTTAGGAATATCTCTCGCATTGTAGTAGTCTTGATACTTTTTTAGAAAAGCTTGCTTCATGTCATTTGATGTATGGATGCTCTTCCCACCAAGTCCCATGAACCAACAGAGTGTTTCATTATTTAAGGTGGCAAGACAAAACTCCAATTTTTGAGAACCTATTGTATAATCATAACTTCTGCAAAGGACATCGAACTCAAACAAGAAAGTATATGGGTATTCATTGGATAGTCCATTAAAATTTGGTAGAGTTAATGGAGAAATGTCCTTCATAGGAGAATCATATTTAGGGTCTCGAATTGGAAACTCAAAAGTGATGGCTTCACCCTAGTTGGAACCGACCCCTTATTCTTTTACCATGATAATGAGCAAAGGGTCTATTAATGGTGATGTTTCTAATGCTATTGACTCTCTCGAGAAAAAAAAATTATTCTTTTGGATATGTTGGTTTTTGAACTAGATTATGTTGAGAGTTTGAAGATGAATCACATTGTTCACTAGTCAATTGCTCTGTATGCACAAAGCCTTTATTGGGAGGATGAAACTTTTCCTCCATCGCAAAATAAATTTTTGGTATAGATTCAGGACTAAAATGCCTCCTATGACCTCATTGAATATGGAGTCTTGTCCATGAGATTCCTCCTTGTGAATTTATCCTTGTAAATTGGTTAGTAACTTGGGTGGCTCTTATTGTACCATGTGCTCATGCTCTTCGATTTCTAGTTCTATTCATGCATCTGTATGCTTCTAACTAATATGAAAAACAATGTGTATAAGATCTTGTAAAGAGGGACGTCAACTATTCCTATAATGAAAATCTCCTTACCATATGTTATCTTTTCCAACTGAATAAAATAGCCAAATTCTTTTGACACCTCCCCAACAATGGTTCCAAAAATGACATGTCTACTATATACCCTATTAATTCCTAGCAAGGCATCTAGTCTATGAGTGCACTTAATTATCAACCCAGGGCTTGTAATCTCATGAGGTGTCATGCAGAATATATGCAAGGCTTAAGGGTTAATGAGTTAGTTGGACATTTCTTATCATGTTGTTAACAATTATCTAGAAACTCAAGTCTATTTAACTGAAAAGAAGGAAAAAGTAACAACAAAAACACAGTTGATGATTTATATTCACAGGTTTTATAGCATGAGACTTGTAGCAACTTATCATTAACTGATAAACAATGAAATCAATTCTTGTTTAAATAAGCACACACTTTAAATTATAAAAAAAACTCAAGAAATCAATTTAATTTAACAAACATTTAAGCAATTAGATGTGAAACATAAATATACGATATAAAAATATAAACATAACGGAGAAAAAATGCCAAGTTCCTTCAAAGAGGTCCCTTTCTATGTGGAGTGAGGTACTATAGAACCTTTACAATTCTAGGTCTATTTCAGTAATCAAACTGTCATATGAAAAACAAAGGAAATATGCTTGTATTAGGAAAATACAATATTTACAACAAAAACTCTATTTTTTGTCTCTGTTTCTACAATCTCTTCCTCCATTAGTAAATATGTCGTTCTTTCTCTATCTAAGAGGCCATAGTTACTTACTGATTTAAATGATTAACCACATCACTGAATGGAAATAATGAGCAGCTCACTTGAAGAAGTGGTGACTCTTCAAGTGATTGCTAACATCTATCACCACCATTTAATCAAAACATAACATCTAATTCAATTACACAAATACAATAGTAATAAAATTGAGCATCTAACATAACTAAGAAACTGAATCAGTTGTTGGAATATAGCATAGTCTTAATTCTTCTGGAGATGCTTTGTAACTGTGCTCAAAGGAATCTATGCATTCATCATCATAATAGTAAGTTGCTAGAACATCATTGAAACTTGTATTGCTAGTCCACGGTTCCTTAGCAATTGAGTAACACCAACATGATATTTGGGTACCAATAACATGTGACATGGGTACCAATAACATGTGACATGTGACATACTCGTTGTCTTGGATTCACAACATTGATTTTGATGACTAGGACTCATAGCAACGATGATGTTGATTAGGAGTTGTAGCAACAAGCAACATGCATGGATCTGTAAAAAATGGTGAACCTCACAATTCCACAACAAATGAGACTTCATTGTGAAGACAAGATCCGCAAAAATCGGGATTCCATAGCACTTTGTCTCTTCCATGACACACCATTCCTATAAATTTTTCCACATATATCCAATTTGTAGAAATTTTTTCTGCAAGTTAGGCACAAAAGGCGCACCACTTCTACCAAATGTACTACATAATTCATTAAATTATGAATAAAATAGAGCAATGTGTACCTAAATGATATCTAAGTAAAAAATGGTTATAGTTATGGATATAAAGAGTTGATAAAGGAAGAATGAAATGTGAAAACAAAAGGAAAAAGATGATATAATCATGTAAAAACACGGTCCCATCATCGGTCTCAACTCATCTCATCTCTTATTCATAATTGAACTGCAAGTCACAAATCGAAAAATTTCAGGCCAAAGAAGTTGCAGCTACAAATCACATCAACTATAAATTGGAGATCCTCCACCATCCCCTCCCTGTTAAATTTCTTCCATCTACTTGTCTTCATTCCACCATCTATGCACAGGAAAATCGCAGGACCTAAGATTCAACTCTCCCCACTATGCATGAACATGTTGATACATCTACCACATTAGAGTGATCTCCTTGACAAACCAACAATTTATAATGGGTTTTCGACTCTAATACAGTCAAACCTCCACTACATTCACTCACACTAAAGTTGACCACATTTCATTCCCAACACCGTCGTTCCCTTGGGACTTCTCATGTATCGATATCAACACCTCCTTGGCATGTAGGTCATGGAGATAATACAACATGTCATCTTACATAGGCTCACAATTCCATAGACTCTTCTTCGTCCAATTGTTGGTGATCATTCTCCATCATGACCGAATTGGGATCCAACTCGGTCATAGACAAACTGATGAAGACCCCCTTGGGGATATTTGTGCCCATAGGTGCCAAGTTATAATAAAACTCTACGCAGCTTAATTCTCGAGTTGCTCTTGATTCTATCTTCGGGCCCAAAATCCCTTCTTAGCAGAACTTTGTTAAGTTCTTTTATCGCACCAATCCTCACGGTTCTTATCCACAACGCTTAAACTATGGGTTCTCATTCACATGTGACTATGCGTTGGGAACCTCGTTCTTATCATCATCGGACCCTCCCAAAACGACGTGGACTTATTCACTTATTTTTTTTTGATCAAATGAAATGATCAACGATCTATGTGAAATCTCGACGAATAAACGCTAGTCGTTGATCTCGTGGTCTTCTTTTGAACCATCGATTGTTCTTTTACCCAAACTCCATGCAAGTTGTGGGTCAGTCTGAGCATGTTGTCAACTTGACGTTAATCATCACCAGGCCATCGGGATGTTTCGACCACCACACACTCATAATACCCGATCCGATGTGACGTGTCGCTAACCACGTGGAACTGCTGACGTGGATCTGCCACATGTCAATGTTGAATAGGTTTCCACGTGTCACCTCAATATGTGAATTTCACACGTTCCAAATGTTGAATGGACATTAACACATGTTTTCCCCGTGTAGACCGTATGTCACTTTTTTAGTGGTTGCATAGGTATGTTGACGTATGTTGGGACTGGAACGTCGAACCTTTTCACCTACACTTTCTCTTCCCCTAGTCTGATCAGATATGTTAAATATTGATCATCTTCATTGATCTGATCTACTTCTTCGTTGTTGATCTTCTCTCCTACTGGACGATTAGATCTTGTTTCTCCACGCTTCCACTACACCTCAAATCATCGTTTTCATTATTCTTTTCAATGGATGTTTGTCACATATGTTGGACACCAGGTCGTCAGAATGGTTATGGACTTCTCCCTCGTTATGATATCCGAGATTTGAAAGGATCTAAACCGTCGATCCCACTAATGATCAACGATCATGATTCAACATCTACTCGTTTATACTATGGAGGTCTTCAACTATAGATATGGTGGTTTCATCCCAGATCTAATCTGAGTCATTCCTTTTCTTATTGGCTAGAATGAGGATTGTTGATCTCGTTCAGGCATAGATTCTCACCTTTCCTTAACTTCCTCACACTTGCGTTATCGATTCTTATTTTCAGCCATTGATATGATTTTGGTCTTGATGGTTAGAACTAATTATGTCACCATATTGTCGGATGTCGGTACTTTTAAACTTCACACTTCCTCATTTTCTTTTGATCTGATAAGGATTGACAGTCACTATGAGTCCCAATAAGAATCATATGGTTGGAAATTCATTCATCTTTCCTCGTATATTTCTTATCTCGGTCATTCAACGGTGAATGGGGATCCTTGATCCAATGGTCGAGACTAAACTCATCCCAGATCCAATGGATACAAATCTTCGTCGTTGAACTTGATAATTTCTTCAATTACACGAATTAGGATCGTTGATCAACAATCAATGACTCTCATTTCTCCCAACTATTAAAGAGCATTCTCTCTAATTCCCTATGATATTTGATATGGTTTCTCTTACTCTGTGATCATGATTATCGCACTTGCACAACACTACTTAGGATAAAATAAATATCTCAACATATCATCCAATAATACACAGAGGTGTTGGATAAACACATGGGGATTCTATCGATGAATCTACACATAGATTACATAAGGAATTCTCGCCTTCTTGGTCCGATTTACATTTAGTCAACCTCTGATGGCATATCGGCCATACTTTCATTTTACACACAAAATTCTCCTTTTAATTTCTCGACACACACACCCACAGACCTCTCTTGATTTCCCGTAGGCTTACAATATGAAGCATGGAAGTTCTCCTTCCAGCTCATCAACAAACCCCTAAGACTATGCAACTAATAACTATAATATCACTCTTGTGCTTTACAATCAAATCCTCTACTCAACTAATTGCTTAATTAAGACTTTATACTTAAAATAGGGAAAACAAACCTTATCCTTCTAGAACCCAACTAAACCATGCCAAATTACATTAATTCAAAGTTTAGGGAACCTACTCCCTTAGTAAATGTCAATACCCCTAGGTCCAATCAACATGGTTGATCTTGGAGGTGAAATGATCCTGCATCACAAACCACACCCAATGTCTCATACTATAAATAACAATTGGACCTTTGTGAAACAAGAATCATTCACATGTTGTTCTTCCATAACCAACATATCTTCTTAACTTAGCATCACATGCAATTTTTCTACCGCAAGTCAATCAACTTCTCACAACCTTCTAACAGTAAATATTTCCAATTATTCCTTGACCAATTCTTGTGTGTTAGCACACTGCCTCCTTCATGGGTACCCTGCCCTCCTTAATATTTTGTGCCTCCACACATGTTGGTCCAAGACTTGAGCATGATTTTGCGAGATGTTTATGTCAAGTATTCTGGAATCCATGTGTTATTCCAAAGGGGACCTTTTATATCCTCCATAGTAGTGACATTCGTCAGTGCTCTGATCAACCACACACAAATTGCAAGTGCACAAATATCAACCAAATCTAGTATACAGTGGATTCATGCACAAGGAAATGTTTCAATGGCCTCATTTCTTAACTATGAACATGATTTACCTTGATCACACTTCCTCTGACAAATTTCTCAAGTAATTCCATGACAATCTTCACAAATTTCATTCAAACCTACTAGCAAGACGATACCTCAACCAATAAATTGAGTTTGATCTATTCTTCATGACAACTCTAACAGAAAATGTAATGCAACAATAGTGACATATTCTCTCCCTCGACGGATCCCAATACTAGACCACTCTCGTAAGAGAGTCCAGGTATACCAAGCTTTGATCAACCATCCAAGAAACACCTAGGCCACTCTCACTAGAGAGTCTAAGCCTATCATGCTCTGATACCACATATTGGAATATGAAGAGAGAGAAATAAAACAAGAGATAGGCACAAGAAACATGCATAAACACATACAACCAATATTTATCTTGAAAACCCTTTAGTAGGAAAACTAGCACCTAATAGATATATATTAACATTGGCCAAACCAGCCAAGCTAGGCCAACATCGGCCACTTGAGGCATCTTACAATGGAGTATCTCAAACCTTTAAACATGCTTCATCACATGTAATACCATGGGATACCAAAACCATGGGCTAGTAGACCACCATCGTTAAACCACCAAGTCAAGATTAACACAACATTCACCCCTTTAAACTTGACTTGGGATATTTAGCTACCCACCTCAAAGTTTATTTACCGGGTATTTTAGAGTAAAACATGCCTCCCTATCACCTAGGTCTATTGGTGAACCATTAAACCAGGAGTACACATGCCTAAATAGGTCTTACATCCATATGATCATTTACATGTGATAAAAATCAACTCCATAAAAATGATTATTGCATGAACAAATGATGCTACAAGCATATACCTACTTATTTTCCCGTATTCCTCTCTACTCCAAATATAGTGAACCAAATCAAGCACTTCTTAAGCAAGTACTTCTTTAGATGTTATCCTCTAGGTGCTTCCACCAGTGATCCATTTCCATGTGCCATTCACCATGGTTTCAATTTGTGTGCAAATCTATTATCGTCTTCTCTCTTCCATCGCTACAATTTCATGCATCCGCAACCACGTTTCCCACTTATTAATCCTTATCTAATCGAGATGAGCATACTATTTCTTGTTTCTATCCTTGGTATGTTCGCTTGGTATTTGTAGTGCATTCGATCTATGGGTCTCATCCCCAAGGATCGAGGGATATTTCAAATATGCCTAAGACAACATCTCTTTGATATCAATTTGTGATTGTTTCTGCTCGCTGATGTTTTTTTCTTGAATTATTCTTCTTTTTACTCATCAATGGTTTGGCTTCCATCCGATCCCAGCTCCGCTTGGGCCTGACTCTGGTGTCCAGACTCAACTTGTCTCTTCTCTTCTTCATAACTGAACTACAAGTCACAAATCATAAAAATTTCAGGCAAAACAAGTCGCAACTACAAATCACATCAGCTATAAATTGGAGATCCTCCACTGGTCTCTCCCTACTGAATTTCTTTCATCTGATTTTATTTATTCCACCATATATGCACAAGGAAATCCTAGGACCTAAGATTCGACTCTCCACACTCTACATAATCATGCCAATACCCCTACCACATTAAAGTGATCTCCTTGACAACCCAACAATTATAATGGACTATCTACTCTACCACAAACATGCCTCCATTGTATTCACTCGCATTAAAACTAACCACATTTCATTCTTGTCACCATCGTGCCCTTGGGACTTCTCAAGTATTTATCTCAACACCTCCATGACCTGCAGTTCATGGAGATAATACAACATGCCTTCTCACACAAGCTCAAGAGTCTGCAGAATCTTATTCATCCAATTGCCATTGATCATTCTCCATCATGAACAATCTAGGCTCCAACTCAATCATTGGAAAGCCACACCCAAGGTCTCGTACTGCAAACAACAATTGGTCCTCTACAAAATAGGAGTCATTCACATGTTGTTCATCCACAATTAACATATATGCTTGACTTAGTGCCACGTGCAATTTTTCTACCATAGATCAACCAACTTCTCACAACCTTCTAACAATAAATATTTCCAATGATTCCTCGACCAATTCATGTGTGATATTACATTGCCTCCTTCATGGGTACTTTTCCCTCCATCATCTTTGGTTCCTCCACACATGTTGGTCCAAGACTTGATCATGGTTCCATGAGATGTTTCTTCCAAGCATTGCTAAATCCACGTGTTATTCCAAAGGGGGTCTCTTGTATCCTCCACAACAATGACATTCATCAGTGCTTCAATCAACCACACACACAAATTATAGGTGCATAGATCTCAACCATATTTGGTTTGCAATGGATTCATGCACAAGCAGATGTTTCAACAGCCTCATTTCTTAACTATGATTGCAATTTACCTTGATCACACTTCCTCCAACAACTTTCTTAAGTAATGTCACAACAACCTTCACAAATTTCATGCAAACCTACCAGCAAGACTATACCTCAACCAACAAATTGATTCTGGTATGTTCTTCATGAAAACTTTGGTAGTAGATGTAATGCAACAACAATGGCATGTTCTCTCCCTTTATGGATCCCAATACCATGTCACTCTCGTAAGAGAGTCCAGGTCTACCAAGCCTTGATCCACCATCCAGGAATTTCCTAGGCCACTCTCACTAGAGATTCCAGACCTATTGGGATATAACACCACATGTTACAATCTGAAGAGAGATAAATACAACAAGATATAGTCACAAGAAACACACATAAATACATAGAGACGATATTTATCATGGGAACCCTTAAATGAGAAAACTAGCAACTAATAGATATCTATTAACGTTGGCCAAAATAGCCAAGCCAGGCCAACACCATCCATTTAAGGCATCTTACAATGGAGTATCTCAAGCCTTGAAATAGGCTTCATCACATGTAATACCATGGTTTACCAATAATATTGGCTCGTAAACCACCATCGATAAACTTATCAATGACAGAAACAAGGTTATATTACTACTCTATGACCGAGTTAGGATTAACCTAACTAATATAATACCCTCTGTAAGATTTTTTTTACCATGCCAAATGATATTCCTGCTCTCTACGAATGATGAAGTTGGATTATGGAATTTGAACATATGCATTACATTCATTCGTGTCTTGATTGAGAAGACCTAAAACCTTTTCCCCCATACACCTACTATCCCAATTTGTAAGAACCTCCCTAACCCCCACATCAACCAGAGTTGAAATAATTGATAGCCTCAAGAACATGATTAACCCTTCATATAACCTGAAGTCTTATCCACTCCTTAATAATTAATCAATGCCAAGATGAATGTTTGCACCATTACCCACATTCTAGGTAAGCCATTTCCCCGTTAAGGGGAAAGCTTGAATCAAATATTTCAAGATGGAAGAATTTTTCAATTTTTTTATTTGGAGAATAGATCCAACCCTTTATAGATAAGGGATAAATATATTGATGAAAAATAGCATCCCTCTATGGCCTTGAACATCTCATCAACTTCCAAATACTCTTGGTAGTGAGGACCTAACCAAAGTAAAATATGTTCTTGAGTCCCCATCCACCACACTTATTTGGATAAACAATCCTATCACGTCTCACCAAAGCCATATTCTCCTTTTATTGCTTCCTTGTCCAAAGAAAAATGAATATTTTCCCCCTGATTTTGTGCAGAATTTCCTTAGGAATGTAAGCCAAGGATTGCCAATATACAAGGATAGCCTTTAACAACACCTTAACTAATGTTAATCTACCTCCAAGAAAAATACATCTTGTATACAAAGAGGGTATTATGTTCTTGATCTCCCTATATAGCCATATCTAGTCCCTAAATCCATATTCATTGGCTTGCATATGGAACCCCAAGTATCTAAGGCCCAAGATGAAATCCTCATAATGAAAGGGTAACAAATCCTTGATAACAATTCATTGTCCTACCATCTTCTTGTGAAACAAAATAGATATTTAACTTCACCAAATTCCATCATAGTGGTCTTATAGTATAAATCTAGCACCTTATGGATATCCCCAACATCTCTCACATACCCATCACCAAACAACCTAACATTGCCGACATACATGAGATGAGTTAATAATAAAGTATTTCCCATCTTGGTTTCTTTGAGGAGACCATTATATTTTTTGTATAACAGGCCCTTGCTTAAACCCTTGGAAATCATAAGAAAAATAAGAGGAGAAAGAGGAAAACCCTACCTAATTCTTCTATTGGGTTGGAAGAAATCAGTGGCAGATTCATTAATGAGTAAGGTAAAGGAGACATTTGAGTAAGAACCTTCCACCCAATTCACAAAATCATAGGATAAACCAACATGGAGCATCATCAATATTAACTATGACCAACTTTCTTTTTCATATGCCTTAGAAAGATCCAATTTGATGATGAAGGAGGGTAGTTTCCTTACCTTGGTGGAATGAAGAACTTTTTAAGAAATACCAATTTCCTCATGAATTTGTCTTCCATTCAAGAACCCAAATTTCTCACTTGATAGGATAGGAGAAAGAAGGAGCTTCAATCTTCTAGCAATCACCTTTGAGATGATCTTGTAGATAACATTACAAAGAGATATTGACTTAAAATCATCAAAGGAATCTAGAACATCCTTCATTGGAACTAATGCTACAAAGGTAGAGTTCATGGACCTCAACTCCTTCCCTTCTTTCCTGGACTCTTCCACCACCTTTAATAGATCATTCCCTTTCAACTCATGAAAACTTTTGTAGAACTAGGCCAACCATCAAGGCTAGGTCTCTTGTCCTTTTGAAAGGAATCAATTACCCCTTCTATCTCCACCATTATCATTACAACCATAAGGTCTAGGTTTTGTTCATGATTAACAAAATAGGGGAAAAACAACCATCTCAATAATCTCAATTATGTTGGATCTATTAGGTTCCTTGAGTAAATATTTAAAATGATTATTCCTCAAATCTGCTAATCGAGAGGCCACCTGGAGAAACTCCAACTTTGGGTTGAAGACCAACCACTTTCCTAAGATCAATATGAGGAATTTTGATGGCAAGGATCCAATCACATGGATACTTCAGATGGAGAAGTTCTTTGATCTGTATGATGTGCTACATGAACAAAAGGTATGAATTGCTTCTTTATATTTAGAACCCCATCAATTTGTGTGGTATCGATGGCTTTGTTCTCGCAAATCACTTGTCACTTGGACAATTTTCACAAAAGAAATGATAGCACACTATGAGGATACAAGGAGCAATACCTTCTTCAACCAATTGATAAATCTCAAGCAAAAGGGTTCGGTTGCAGAGCATATTGAGAACTTCCAAATATTGAATATAAAGGTAACAGATACTCCAAATGAGCACTTTATTGATGTATTCTTAGGAAATTTAAAGGATAACATTCAACATGAGGTTCGCCTTTGGGAACCCAAATCATTGGAGAATGCATTCAAGGTGGCAAGAAATGTTGAAAGTAAAAATATGGCTATGGCTACTAGAAGGACCACTCTTAACATCTATCGAGAGAATAATGTTCCTTATTCTAAAACACCTCAACCTACAAGGTTTACACCTCAACAATTGGAGGAAAGAAAAGCAAAAACTTTATGCTTTAATTATGACAACAAGTACAGTAAGGGACATAAGTGTTGTCAGACGAAATTATTCTACATAGATTGTGAAGAGGAAGAAGAACAAGAACCATCTCAACATGAAAACATAGAAGATATTTATTCTAAAGAGTTGACTCCCATGATATCATGTAATGCATTGGCTAGAATTAACACTTCTCAAACCCTAAATATTGAAGGATGTGTCAAAAATAAAAAGGTAATAGTCCTAATTGATTCTGGTAATACTCATAATTTCATTCACTATAAATTAGCCAAAGCTCTCAATTGCTTTATATATCCAGCGCCAGAGTTTCAAGTAATGATTGTAAATGGAGGAACTATCAATTGATCAGGAAAATGCCATAAGATCAATATTACTATGGGGAATATGTAATGAATAGTCCAATGATTGTTATACCCATGGGTGGTGTTGATGTCGTACTAGGAGTTCAATGGTTACAATCATTGGGAACAATGGATTTTAATTTTCAAGAACTTTTCATGAAATTTTCATTGGAAGGAAAGGAAATTGAGTTAAGGGGTATCATAGGGAAACCCAGTAAGGTGATAAGCTCTAATGGCATGACAAAATTATTGAAAAAGGGGCATCATGGTGTAATTGTACAATTATGTTCAATATATGTTCAAACATCTAAGCCATCTATTCCCCTAGATCTTCAAGGGATCATTGATAAGCATTCCAAAGTATTTTAAGATATTCCCAGAGGTCTTCCACCCACTCGAAATCATGATCATGTTATTCATCTAATTCATGGGAGTTTTTCTCCTAACATTAGGCCTTACAGTTACCCGTAATCCCAGAAGAGTGAAATTGAGCGTATGGTTGAAGAAATGTTAGAGGCTGGAATTATTAGACCTATACAATGTTCTTACTCTACACTAGTTGTAATGGTACTCAAGAAAGAGGGTTCATGGCGTATGTGTCCAGATTATAGAGAGCTAAACAAGATCACTACTAAAGATAAGTTTCCCATTGTCATCATTGATGAGTTGTTAGATGAACTACATGGAGCAATCTATTTCACAAAGTTGGATCTTCGTTCAAGGTATCATCATATTAGAATGAAGGAAGCAGATATCCCAAAAACAACATTATGAACTCATGAAGGCCATTATGAATTTTTGGTCATGCATTTTGGCCTTATGAATGCACCTTCCACATTCCAAGGTTTGATGAATTCAATTTTCAATCCCTTCCTTCAAAAATTTGTGTTTGTATTTTTTGATGATATACTAATCTATATCAAGTCTTGGGAGGATCATCTTCGACATGTTGACACGGTGCTACAACTACTAAAGGAATAACAACTATATTCCAAACCATCCAAATGTTTATTTGGGGTGAAGGAGGTAGAGTATTGGGGTCATATTGTATCTCATGAAGGTGTCAAGATAGACCCTAACAATATTAAGGCCATGATGGACTGGTCGATTCCCAAAACATTGAAGAATTTTAGAGGATTTTTGGGTTTGACAGGTTATTAACACAAGTTTGTTCTAAACTATGGAAGAATAGAAGCACCTTTAACAACATTAACTAAGAAGGATGCATTTTCATGGACTCAAGAGGCAACTCGATCTTTTGAAAAACTTAAAGAGGCAATGTGAAAATCTCATGTCTTGACCACACCAGACTTCACAAAAACCTTTATTATGGAATGCGATGCCTCGGGAAATGGCATTGGTGTTGTTCTAATGCAAGAAGGAAGGCCCCTTGCTTTTGAAAGTCGACCACTCAAGGCAAAGGACTTAAACAAACTAATTTATGAGAAGGAAACGATGGCAATACTACATGCATTGAAGAAATGGGACCCTTACCTAATAGGTAGGCACTTCAAGGTCAAAACAGATCATGGTAGTCTTAAATACTTCTTGGAACAAAGACTATCTTCAGAAGAACAATAAAAGTGGGTGACCAAGATATTGGGTTATTATTTTGAAATCATCTACAAAAAAGGGAAGAAAAATGGTGTGGCAGATGCACTCTCAAGAAAGGATGAAGATGTTGAGACCTTTCTCTGTGCTATCTCGATCATCTAACCCGATTGGATAATAGAAGCGAGGGATGAATGGAAGAATGATGAAAAACATGTGGACTCTCATTCAAAGGTTGTAGCAGGATTTTTGATTATTTGGGTTGGTTTTCATTGATGCCAACCCTTGAAGAAAGTTCGGTAGTGAATTCTGGTAGCACAAAGGTTTGGGTAATGGACCCAAGTTTGTTTGATGTATAATGGTATGATTTTTAATATATTTTAAGGTAAGACTATTATATATGGATAGTACATGTCATGCCATTTTCGGTGGTATGTGGAACATCACATAACTCCTCATGGTTAGAGAGTTATGGCCATGTAAAGTTGGAGAACCCTCATGAGTCATCTAGAAGCCCCAAAAGGTCAAAGTGGTTGCAAAGAAGAAATTATTTAAATAATAAAGTGAAGTGATGAGTGTAATATAAGTCAAAGTGGATACAAAATAAATTTTTTAAATAATAAAGTTAATGGAGAAATTACTAAGTCGACAAGTGGTTAGAAGTGGGTTAGCCATAAAATAAGGAAAGTGGTTTAAGATGGTTAGAAGGTAACCCCTTGAGGAATCAACATAAAAGTATAAATAAGAGGAAAGGGTATCTCATTTTAATTACACTTGAGCATATTGAATATCTACAAGTGACTGAGGTAACCAAAGGATATCTAAGGCAAATTTCAGAGGGAAGGTGAAGTAAAGAATGCCAAAATTCAAAGGAGGATAAATTATTTTGATGATGCTTTCTAAGGTATGTTATTTACAGGTCATCTCACCATTTTTGCAATAAATTTTTTTCTAGAATGATTTAGACCTCGAAATATCGAGGACATTGAGGAAGCATATCCAAGTAGCTGCAATAAAAATTTCAACTTGTGGTTCGTTGTATTTTTGGAGTTACACTCCGTGGAAAATAGGGTTTGTGGCTAGTCCTGAAACTAGTCTAAAACAGGTGTTTCGGGTAAAAACGTCAAAACTTCTTCATAACATATCCAAATTCAGTACGACAAAATGTATTGGTTAGAGTACAGTGTGTATTATTTTTTGTACCATTTTCATATCCACACAACAAATATTATGTGCGGAGAACGCTCTACAAGTTCGCTCTCTAGAATAAGCCAGAATTCAACAAGGTATGCCATTTTTGCTATAACTCATTTTCCGAGAGGTTCCAAGCGGTGAAACCTGGAGGAATTGCACAAAAGACATTGAAGAAAATTATGTACTATTTTCATATATTTATTCATTACAGGTAGATAGTTATGATTATTTCAAGTTAGGGTTGTTGACTAATCCAAAATTAGTCATGTGAGACTAAAGTAAAGTTTGATGAAAATGATAGTCTCTTGTTGTTAAAGTTAAGGAAGGTTTGCGGGTATATGATCATATACACCAAGTCTATTACAGAATTAAAAATCAGATTTGGATGATGAAATTGATGAGGGATTTTGGTTGAGGTACATGTTGGGTACATGATTGAGACAAGTAGTTGATGAGTTGGCACATACATGAGGTGTATCGTTGATGATGTTGGTACATCTTGATGAGTCATAGTTTGTGTGCATTTGATGCATGATTGGTACATATTTGGTGTATGGTTGATGTATTCATTGATGGTACAGGTTGAGGTACAAGCTGGTGCATGGTTGATGCACGTGTTTATGGTATAGGTTGTTACAGGTTGTTACAGGTTGTTACAGGTTGTTTGGTGCAGGTTGATTAGTACAGGTTTAAAGCAGTATATATCACGGTGATAGTGTGACAGTGGTTCCATCATTCTACTTATATTTCAGGGTGTTTGGACAGGGCAAGGACAAGTGGTTGTAGTCACCTTCTAGTTGTAGCTGAAGAACATAGTGGGTTGTAGCCTCCTTCTGGTTTTAGTGAGAGAATTGGGGAGTTGGAGCTTCCCTCAGGTTGTAGCCTGAGAAACTAGGGGGTTGGACCCTCCTTCCAATTGCAGCTAGAAAACAAAGGAAGTTGGTGATTCCAATGAATGTAGTTCTTAAAGGCATATAAGAAAAAGCATTCTATGGTTTTCTCCCACTTTGGGTTTCCACGTAAAAACACCAGTGTACTGTGTATGTTTATGATTGCTCATTTATTCATTGTTTATTTACTTTGAAACAATTGGATGATAATGCTACATTGACATAACACTTGCATTTTGTGGTTAAAAATGATTAGATTTCTCTATTATCGTTTCACCCTTCCTCTCAGTAATCCAACAATTGGTATCAGAGCAAGTTCCTTCAGGAAACAATTTAACCAATGGAAGGAGATCATGGATTATTCTAAGAATGGAGTACCATTGTTTAATGGTCAGAATGGTTTAAATTATGAGATATGGAGTGGAAGGATGAAATTATTTTTATAGGAACATCGGTATTATATTTGGCTATCATTCGTTATAGGATATGATAGTTCAAAAATGGAAAAGATTGCAGCCTAGATGGAATTGAAGAAGAATAAAAAAATAGCAATGGATTTCATATGGGAAGGATTACCTAATCCGGTAAGAGAAAAGGTTGGTAATTTTTCATCATCCAAAGAACTTTGGGATAAGTGACATGATATATACTCTTCACCCATCACAAATTCAGAAAATGCCAAAGAAGATGTAGGTACAGATCACGAAGAAATATGTTCACCATGTCAAACAGATTTAGAAGATGAAGAGTACATAATCAACAGAGGTATGTTTTTTTGCTTTTTTTGTGAAAAATGCAGACATCTTGAAATAGAATGCCATGAAGGAAATGAGACAGAAAAATTAATTGAAAAAGAAGACAATTATGAAGAAGAATTGATCGGCGCTTTAGATGAACTAAGAAAAGAAAGAGAAGAAAACAAGTCACTCAAGAAATAATTGATGAAACAAAAGGAAAGTGCTCACATTTTTGTACAAGCCCAATAGGTTATCAAGAACTTAAGAACTCAACTAGAAGAAGCCGGAAAGATCGAAGAAAATATTAAAGATCAAAATCAGTTTTTGGAAGCCAACATAGCAGCATAGAAGGAATTAGAAGCATAAATGAGATAAAAGATATTGACAAATCATCTTAAGGAAAGAACTAACGATCTAAACCATCTTGAGGTAGAGTTTGGTCAATAAGAGAAAGGTCTTGAAGAAGAAATAATCACATTAAAAATCCAGCTTGAAGAAGCGAAAAGAACAGAAGAAGTCATGAAGTCTCAGATAATGAATAAATAAGAAGAGGTTGAGAAGCTTGAAGAAGAAGTTGTAACATTGAGAAGTAAAATCGTCAAGCTCAACAAGAACGTTGAAGAGACAGAAACATCCACATCAGTTATAGAGAATGAAGAGAAGCACTCTAGGTTTCTAGAAAACAAGAATGAAGAAAATAGAAAGAGTTATGCAGAAGTACTCAAAGGAAGGAAACATGGTCAACCAGAATCTAGGAAAACTATTAAATATACATCTTCAAGAAGATCATCCATGTTCAAGCCACAAAGAAGCTTCAATCATGATCATGATCAGTCAAGGAAGAAACTCAGAAGGACTACACCACAAATAAGATCATTCACTCCCAGGTATGGAAATTTATTTTATGCTCATTTTTTTTATTGTACTAATTTTGGACATAAGGTTGAATATTGCAGGGATTATAAAAAATTTCAAGCAAGAAATGCCTATGTGGACACACGTAACAATGAATGTTACAAATGCCATAACTATGGACACATAGCTAGTGATTGTAGAATCATGATCGATACTTCCATGAAAGAGAACACTGTTATCAGATATAAGAAAGTATGGATAAGAAAACATGAAGAATAGGTGAACAAAGACCAGGTCCCAAAGATCGTAAGATTGCAAATAAAACGAGATGAAGAAAATTCTATAGAGAAAAAGAAAGATGTCAGATATAGAAAGGTTTGGAAAATAACTAAAAGAAAAGAATGACAGATAACTAAGAAACATGTTCAAGAGATTGTACTTTCAGCCATTGTAGTGAAAGATGAATCCACGGACAGAAAGAAAGAAGGAAGACCTCATAGAGATGATGAATCTACCAATGAAGATGATGATGAATACACATCAGAGAAGGAATTGTTCTGATCCATATGGCTTAGAGACTCCCAGGTAACATGAATATTAGACATGGGGAGTCTATGTGATAGTTGTGACAAACCAAAGAACCATCCTTCGAGCATCTTACAGAGTTTGAGTAGACATATCCAGACTAGTCAGTGAGCAAAAGTACAGTTTGATAGTTGTAGTAGTGAAGACTTCATGATAGTATAGTAATAAATGAGTCAACATTATGGAAAATTGTGCAGTAGAGTCTTGGATAGTATGGACAGAGATGGATTTGTAAGAACACTTAGCAGGTTTGGACATGTATATGATAGTGCACGAAGGAATGGATTCATAGATTGGTTCAGAGAGTGGTTCGGAGACAAAGGAACATTATGGATGTTAATTACATAGGAAATGGATCGAACAATGCTAATGGATTCCAAATTGACAGATATTTTTTAGACACATGAAATGCATACAACAGTTCACATTCAAAACAGAGTAATGCTCAGAAACAACAATGACAAAACTCCCTATGAGATATGGAAAGGAAGACCAGCAAATGTGAAGCACTTCAGAATATTTGGAAGCAAATGTTACATCAAAAGAGAAGATGGTATAATGGGAAAGTTTGACTCTCATGTGGACAAAGGAGTACTTGTTGGTTACTCAAGTACAAGGAAAGCATACAAGTGTTACAATTTGAGATTGGACAAAGTTGTGGAAAGAATAAATGTAACAATTGATGAAATAGGTGGACGAGAATCAAAGGAAGAAGAAATGGAATCAGTGGAACAACTTTACGAAGAAGAATCAAAAGATGAAGAAGAAGTAGAAGAGGAAGATGAAGAAGACCAGACATAAGTAGAAAGTGCCTCCAAAGACACCTAGCAAACGAGTACAAAAGAATCATCCTTCAGATCAGATTATTGGAAACAAGGATGCAGGAGTTTATACTAGAAGAAGAATCCGTTCACCAGACCAAATGCACCTAGCACTCTTATCTACGATTGAACCAAATAGTTTTGAAGAGGCCAGCAAGGATGAATTCTGGAATAAGGCCATGGATGAAGAATTGGATCAAATAGAGAAGACTGACACTTGGGAATTGGTTCCAAGACCAAAGAATAAGAATGTGATTGGCACAAAGTGTGTTTTCAGAAATAAATTGAATGAAGATGGACATGTTACAAGGAACAAATCTAGATTGGTACGTAAAGGATACACACAGGTTGAAGGAATCGACTTTGAAGAGACATTTTCCCCAGTTTCCAGAATGGAAGCAATCTGATTTCTTTTATCTTATGCATGCTCCAAGAATATTAAAGTGTATTAGATGGAAGTGAAATCAACTTTTTTGAATGAGGAACTTGAAGAAGAATTCTACATCGAACAACCAGAAGGATTTCAGTTGTCAGAGAATGCAGATTATGTGTGCAAATTGAAGAAGGCCTTGTATGGTCTAAAACAGGCTCCTAGAGCATGGTACTCTAGACTGGATAAATATCTACATTAGGCAGGGTTCAGAAAATGAAGTGCAAACAACAACCTCTACATCAAGGTAACTCAAGATAGTATTTTATTAATTGAAGTTTATGTTGATGATATTATTTTTGGAAGTAATGATGACAGGTTAAGCCATAAATTTGAAATTTCATTACTTGGAGAACTATCCTTCTTTATGGGTCTTCAGATACGTCAAAGAAACCAAGGAATTTTTATTTCTCAAACTAAGTATATCAGAGAAATTCTAAATAGGTTCAGAATGTAAGATTGAAAACCAGTTACCACTCTTATGCAAACCAGTTGCAAGTTGAGAAAAGATGACGATTCAAAGTCTACATACTAGAGGCAATACAAGTCAATGATTGGTATCTTACTATATGTGACAGCATCCAGACCAGATGTAATGTAGGTAGTAGGATAGGTGGCACGATTTCAAGCAGCACCAAAGGAATCACATGTATTAGTAGTGAAGAGGATTTTCAGATATCTCAAAGGAACAGAAGAGTTTGGATTATGGTATCCAAAAGGAAAGGATGTATCACTTATTGCCTACACGGATGCATTTTGGGTAGGTTGCATTGATGACCGACGAAGCACCAGTGGAGCAGTGTTCTACTTGGGTGAGTGTTTAGTATCTTGGCTAAGCAAGAAAAAATCATCAGTATCTTTACCTACAGCCGAAGTAGAGTATATTGCAGCAACAAGATGTTGTACTCGGGTTCTATGGATGAAACAAACTTTGATAGATATGCAGGTTGAGTATGATGAGTCCATTTGAATCTATTGTGATAATACAAGAATCGTCGGTATATCAAAGAACCCGGTGATGCAGTCCAAGATGAAGCACATTCCAATAAAGTATCACTTTCTATGGGAATAGGTTGCAAAGAAGAACATCAGGGTTGAATATGTGGGCACAAAACAACAAATGGCATACATCTTTACAAAACCGCTTCCAAGGGAATCCTTTGAGTATCTTCACCAGAGACTCGGAGTAATTTCTACTCCAAAATAAATTCTTTTGAACGCTTATCTTATATGTCTTAGATTTACATGAGGAAGCACCATAAAGAGAATAGTTCARGTTGGGAGATCAGTTTCAGGAAGAGTTCAGTCATGGGGAGYAGCCCCAGATGGAAAGATATTTTTTCCATTGATGACAAAAAGGGAGAGATTTATCATATGCAAAGGTAAATGCTTGGAGAAAGAGCACAKAGGCATGGTTCCARGGGGAGCGATGGTCACAGGGGGAGCATGAGTGATATGACTTCAGTAGTGCATCAGAGTGTTGCCATCAATGAGAAAGGGGGATATTGTTGATTGTTTGGGTTGGTTTTCATTGATGTTAACCCTTGAATAAATTCYGGTAGCACAAAGGTTTGGGTAATGGACCCAAGTTTGTTTGATGAATAATGGTATGAGTTTTAATATATTTCAAGGTAAKACTATTCTAGATGGATAGCGCATGTCATGCCATTTCCGTTGGTATGTGGAACGTCACATAACTCCTCACGGTTAGAKATTTATGGCCATGTGAAGTTGGAGAACCCTCATGAGTCATCTAGAAGCCCCAAAGGTCAAAGTAGTCAAAGTGGTTGCAAAGAAGAAATTATTTAAATAATAAAGTGAAGTGATGAGTGTATTATAAGCTATAGTGTATACAAAAGAAATTATTTCAATAATAAAGTTAATGGAGAAATTACTAAGTGGACAAGTGGCTAGAAGTGGGTTAGCCCTAAAATAAGGAAAGTGGTTTAAGATGGTTAGAAGGTAACCCCTTGAGGAAGCTACATAAAAGTATGAATAAGAGGAAAGGGTCTCTCATTTTAATTACACTTGAGCATATTGAATATCTACAAGTGACTGAGGTAACCAAAGGATATTGAAGGCGAATTTCAGGAGGAAGGTAAAGTAAAGAAGGTCAAAATTCAAGGGAGGATAAATTCTTTTGATGATGCTTTCTAAGGTATGTTATTTACAGGTCATCTCGCCATTTTCGCAATAAATTTTTTTATAGAATGATTCAGACCGTGAAATATGGAGGTCGTTGAGGAAACATATCCAAGTAGCTGTGATAAAAATTTGAGCTTGTGGGTTGTTGTATTTTTGGAGTTACACTCTGTGGAAAATAGGGTCTGTGGCTAGTCTTGAAACTAGTCGAAAATAGGTGTTTCGGGTTAAAACATCATAAATTATTCATAACAAATCCAAATTCAGTAAGACTAAATGTATTGGTTAGAGTATAGTCTATAGTATTCTGTGTACCATTTTCAGATCCATACAAAAAATATTTTGTGCGGGGCATGCTCTACAAGTTCTCTCTCTAGAATAAGCCAAAAATCAACAAGGTATGATATTTTTTCTATAACTCACTTTCTGAGAGGTTCCAAGCAGTGAAACCTAGAATAATTGCATAAAAGACATTGAAGAACATTGTGTACTATTTTCATATCTTCATTCATTATAGGTACATAGTTATGATTATTTCAAGTTAGGGTTGTTGACTAATCCAAAATTAGTCATGTGAGACTAAAGTAAAGTTTGATGAAAATGCTAGTCTCTTGTTGTTAAAGTTAAGGAAGGTTTGAAAGTATGTGATCATATACACCAAGTTTATTACAGAGTTACAAATCAGATTTGGATGATGAAATTGATGAGGGATTTTGGTTGAGGTACATATTGGGTACATGGTTGAGACAAGTAGTTGATGAGTTGGCACATACATGAGGTGTATAGTAGATGATGTTGGTACATCTTGATGAGTCACAGTTTATGTGTATTTGATGCATGATTTGTACATATTTGGTGCATGGTTGATGCACTCGTTGATGGTACAAGTTGGTGCATGGTTGATGCACTTGTTGATGGTACAAGTTGGTGCATGGTTGATGCACTTGTTTATGGTACAGGTTGATTACATGTTGTTTGGTGTAGGTTGATTGGTACAAATTTACAGCAGTATATCTCACAGTGATAGTGTGACAACGGTTCCATCATTCTACTTATATTTCAAGGTGATTGGACGGGGAAAGGAAAGGTTGTTGTAACCACCTTCCAGTTGTAGCCAGAGAACATAGTGGGTTGTAACCTCCTTCTGGTTGTAGCCATAGAATTGGGGAGTTCAATATTCTCTCAGGTTGTAGCCTGAGAAACTAGGGGGTTGGAGCCTCCTTCCAGTTGTAGCTAGAAAACAAAGGAATTTGGTGCTTCCAATGAATGTAATTCTTAAAGACATATAAGAAAAAACATTATGTGGTTTTCTCTCGCTTTGGGTTTCCACGTAAAAACACTGGTGTACTATGTATGTGTATGATTGCTCATTTTTTCATTCTTTATTTACTCTGAAACTATTGGATGATAATGCTACATTGAAATAACACTTGCATTTTATGGTTAAAAAGGATTAGATTGCTCTCTTATTGATTCACCCCCCTCTTAGTAATCCAACAAGGATTTCAGTGCATCAAATACATTTACATGGAAAAATTATTCACTATGGTACAAAGATCGCTTATATTTATGTAAGAACTCCCAACTCAAACAAAAAGTACTCATGAAATTTCACACCTCTCCGGTAGGAGGGCACTCGGGATTTTTGAAAACCTACCATAGGGTCAAGAATGAATTTTTGTGGGATGGCCTTAAAACTGATGTTCAAAGGTTTGTGGCAGAATGTTTTGTTTCCAAACAAAATAAGGTGGAAATAATTAAGACCCCAAGTCTTTTACAACCATTAGCCATCCCAAGTCAGCACTGGGAGGAGGTTTCCATGGATTTCATCACAGGGTTACCGAATTCTGAAGGAAAGAGTGTCATCATGGTGATTGTTGATAGACTATCCAAGTACGCACACTTTTGTGCACTCTCTCATCCTTTCAAAGCTAGTACAGTTGCCACTACATTCATGGAGACACTTCAAAATCTACATGGAAGCCCAAATATTATTATAAGTGACGGAGATCCCATCTTCACTAGGCATTTTTGGACATAATTGTTTTCTTGTTTGGGTACTCAATTGGCTCATAGCTCATCTTATCATCCTCAATTTGATGGAAAAACCGAGATAATGAAAAAATGTTTGGAAGGCTACCTTAGTTTCTTTGTCTATGATAAACAAACATAATGGTTCAAATGGTTACCCTTGGCAGAATGGTGGTATAACACTTCCTTTCATGTTGTAACAAAAATGACACCATTTATGGCACTCTATCGATATCACCCACCTTCCATCACTTCTTCTCTAAAAGAAAAATCTAAGGTTCAAGCAGTGGAAGATAACATCGAGCATCAACAACAAGTTCTCCAACTCTTAAAGGACAACCTGACCATGGCACATAATCACATGAAACAACAAGCAATTCAGCATTGTAGTGAAAGAAGTTTTGAAGTAGGGGATTGGGTATTTTTAAGACTACAACCATACAAACAGATGTCCCTCAACCAAGCTAAGAAGGATAATAAATTATCACCAAGGTATTATGGCCCTTATAAGGTGTTGCAAAAGATTGGTACTATGGTATACAAATTGGAATTGCCTCCATCTTCACGAGTACACCCAGTTTTCCATGTTCCATGTTTAAAGAAGGTTATAGGTGACAAGATCCCAGTTCAAACTATATTTCCATAACTTGACGAGAAAGGAAAAATCATATTGGATCCTGAAGCTATCATTGACAAAAGAATTTGCTAGTTGAGGAATAGATCCATTTAAGAGTATCTCATTAAGTGGAGGAAACTACATGCTGAAGATTCCACTTGGGAAAATAATTCTTTTATACTTAAGCATCTAGAATTACTCAAGTGTTGTGGACAACACTTATATGAAGGGGAGGGGCATGTCAAGCCCTAAATAGTGGCACATTACCCCTTAATTGGGGCATATTATATTAGTAATGTTATTTTATTTATGTCGGCTTGGGTCCAGTAGTTGTAATTGTACCTCCTAGTCTCCTATATATACCAAGGAGACCTTTTCATTTGGAATCATCTTGTATTTGGAAATTTATGTGGTGTATAAGGAGGTTTCCCCCTCGAAGAGGCTTGTTATCTGAAATTATCTATTTTTCAAGGCTTTGAGTACTTATTCTGAGGTTTTTTTATGCTATTTTGATATTTGGTTCTTAACATTTAGGAATATCCTCTCCTACTTTGTGACCTAACTTTATTTCCTCCTCTAGTTCAAGTTATATTAACTACTTATTCCTATGACTAGGGATATTGTTCTTAACCCTGACTATATCAAGTTGAAGATTTTTTTCTATGATAGAAGAATTTGGTTCTTCAATGATAGACTTACCTTTTACAAAGGGGGTACTTCCTTCTATATCAATTGTGGTATCCCAATGCAAGTCTCCTTTATCTCCCAACTCCATCTTCTCTTCAACTAACTCCTCCTCTTCTGACATATATTTTTGGGGGCATGTTCTTTTTAGATGCCCATAAAGGTGATGTGTGGAACATATGAATGGAATATTGACATAATTGATCTCCTACCTATAATACCTATCCCCAACTAGAATATCAATTCTATCAGGAAGACCATCACCCAAATTCATCTCTACACATATCTTTGTAATTGATGTTCTTTCCAACATTCTAATTTTCTCATAAATATCCAACATCCTCCCCAATTTATTGCATATTAGTCTGAGTGTTATGTCTGACCATAAATCCAATGGAAGTGAGTGCAGACAACGGTTGGATGTTTCCTTTTTTATACATTGGTTCAGATAATGGATCCCATGCTTTGAGTGGCAATATTGACACAAAGGTTATCCATTCCCTTGCCAACAAATGGTATATTAGAGCATAACCCAATTGTTGCCTCTAGACCTTATTTATCCACATACTAATATCTTATCAAAGATTAATCTACCATGAAACTTCCCTACCAAGTCCATAGCATGGTATGCCTACATTTGTTCCATGACGACATCCTACCCCATTACAAACTTCATACCTTCTACTTATAATTTGACACAATGAGGTTTTCACTTCTTCTTCTTAACAACTACCTATGTTTCAATAGTAGGATTTGGTAATCCCTCCCCTTTCGAGATTATTTCCACAAATTCCCTCGCAATTGCCTCAATGGCCCCCCAATATCTCTCCACCCATCTTATGAACTTCCACGCTTTTAGTATCCTAATATTTTGAATAGGATTGAAACCATCATCTTTTAGTGTGGAATTTGATGATGACTGAGTAACTTTGTCATTTACATCAATATCTTCATCCTTCACCAAGGCCTAAGTCTCATGAGGATCTCAGTGCAATTTTTTCCATCGTTCCTACAAACCAGTGTTGGGACCCCAAATACCACATCAACTACCTCCTTTTGGGATGATAGACCTTTTACCTCCTACATCCATTATTTAGGGCCTACACTAAACTAAATATGTGGAGAAAATATAACACCCTCTTGGATTTAATAGTTCCCCTCTATACCATCCTTTTTTGAAAGAAAAATCATGATGAACCTTAGACTTAGGATTATTCCCATGCAAGGGAATCTACTCTTCTAACCAATATTGACCTCCATTTTCAAACCAACAACATTAAACCCTAGTGCCTCCATATCATAAACCCTCTAATAAGTCTAGTTATAGAAAGAAATATGTGAATTCAAAATAAAAAATATTATAGAGCAATGTGTGTGGCTGTGATATATTCATGAGAATCAAAATGTGTGTGTGTGTGTGTGTGTGATATTCATGAGAATCAAAATGTGTGTGTGTGTGTGAGAGAGAGAGAGAGAGGGAGGGGAGAGAGAAAGAATCAAAATATACAAAAATTGGCCTACATGTCGACAACATCTCTAGATTAATAACTAGGATTATTCAGAACATTTTAAGCTAGATATAACTAGACCTGGACTAATCAATAGAAACCAAAACACAGAAACTTAACCAATCTTCACTAGTTGATACATTGCTTATATTGTGTGTGTGATATTCATGAGAATCAAAATGTGTGTGTGTGTGTGTGTGTGACATTCATGAGAATCAAAATATACAAAAAGTGGCTTTCATGTCGACAACATCTCTAGATTAATAACTAGGACTATTCGGAACATTTTAAACTAGATATAACTATACCTGGACTAATCAATAGAGACCAAAACACAGAAACTTAACCAGTATTCACTAGTTAATACATTGCTTATATTTAGAAGACTAAAAACTAATGTTTCCATCAACAGTTTCAACAAGATATCTTCAAGCTAGTTGTGTTCCCTGTAAATATGGTTTATTTGGATATCATCATAGGACTCATGTAGTTCCCAAATGTGTCATTTCCATGGCCCCAATAGAAGACTACGTAGTTGGCTTCTTCCTTGAAACTAGCCAATTACTACTTTGGAATATCACACTATATGCATCTAATGAATGCCCCTTTCTTTTGAAAAATATAATAGGGTTCAAAGAGTTATCAACTCATCATGAGTATTCAAGCCAAAACTCGCACCCAACTTCATATTAAAGAGGTACTTTTCTGACAAAAATAAGACCATTCCTACTCCACACTCACTAGCACCATCAAAATAACTCCAAGTAATTGATTGATTAAAAATGGGTGCCAAACTTAATCAAACACATTTACTAGTAGGCTTCCTATGACATTCAAGGAAAGAAACTTGGATTTTGTGAGCTACTAATTTTGAATTTTCACTAAGTCCGTCAAAGAGAACCTGGTTATTGTGCAACCAGATTCTCCAAAGCACAAAAATTGGCAATTATTTGAATTGTTTTAAGCATGGATTCCTTGATGAGTTCCACAAACATGAATCAAGAGAATTGAAATTCCATAAACCATGACACTTCAAACTTAGCATAACTTTGTGCCATACTTGTGAAGCAAACGAGCAGGAAAGAAACAAATGATTAATAATTTCTTCATCGGTATTACAAAGAACACATATATTCAACCCATTCCATCCCCTCCTTTGTCCATTATCCCACATTAGAAATCAATTCGCCAAAGCTAGCCACAAAACTAGAAGTGTTTTTAAGGGACACTTCCACTTCCAAAAACTAAACCACCACCACTTTCTATCAATTTCCATGTCACAAGGAATCAATGCCTCATAGTCGATTTTAGCATTGAGGAATCCAAAATCCCTATTCCATGTCCATACCAACTCATCATATTCATCACACAAACAAATCCCATTGTGAGTAAGAAATCGAGTGTAATATCTCTACTCATCGTCCAAAACCCCC
>ML819895.1:0-20917 GCA_009831015.1 Picea engelmannii | reverse complement strand
CCAAAATGAACTCAATTCACTCTCCCAATGTTCCAGGTCACCCACCTACCAAGAACCGAAAAAGCACAAACTAGACCTTTCCAAATATTAGAAGCCCCTTTAAAATATTGTGTCTCCTTCCCGATCCACTATTCTATGGAAAGTGAATTGGAATATTTGCACTTCATAATGGTTCCCCATAGCCCCTCATCAAAGAGCATCCTCCATAAGCTCTTAGCTACTAAGTCTTGGCCAAATAAAAAATTAGTGTTTAGACCCTATTCCCCCCTCTTTTTTTGGTTTATCCAATACTTTATATTTAACCAAAAGGATGCTTTCTTTCTATTTCCTTCTGGACCATAAGAAGCTAAAACACCGTCGGTGAAGTATGTCCAAAAAAAAATTTGGGACGTGGGCCAATGACAGCCAATACACAAGAATACTCTCAAGTATCGATTCGACCAAAACCAATCTTCCTCCCAAAGACAAAAAATGATGGCACCAACAATTGATTGTATCTTCCACCTTCTTTAACAACCACAACTAGTCCACGGTTCGATAATCATTAGGTTTTAGAAAATACCCTAGATATTTTAGGCCATTGTATAAAGACTCATACCTAAAAGTAAACAATTGACAAACCTACTCCTCCATTTCCTCTCACAACTCATTACCAAGAATGAGTGATTTATTTAGACTAATCCCCATACCAATGGCCAAGAAAAAAGAATTAGAAGACGCTTATAAGACCTCCATTCCACTAATGTTCCCTCTCCAAAAAGTAGAATTTCATCAACAAAAAGTAAGTGAGTCAAGTTTACCTATTGTGCCATTGTAACACCTTTAATGGACCCCTCTATCCGAGCCTTATGCATAAGCCTACTTAGGCCTTCGGCAACCATAAAAAAGAGAAATGGTTAGAACGAGCAACCTTATCGAAGCCCCCTCGACACTTTAAAAAACTTGGACAGAGATCCATTTATAAGTACTGTAAAATTGGTTGAATTAACACAAGCCATAACCCAGTTAGACACCTCCAAACTTAGCCTAGTATGAAGCAACGATAGCCTAAGGAAGGTCTAGTTAACTGTATCATATGCCTTCACTAATTCCATCTTCATAACCAACACCATAATATTTTTATCTTTATTGTATGCATCCCCTCCTGTGTAACTCCAGTAGCATCCAAGATATGTCAATTGAAAAGAAAGCCAAATCATTATTCTGCCAGGCACACAGACAAGATCCCTTTGACCAGATTAACTATCATTTTGGAAATCAAATTATAGAGAAAATTGCATAGTGAAATGGGCATGAAGTCATTGAAGGTCAAAGGGTTCGACTTCTTTGGTACCAATTCTATAAACGTATCATTAATGGCCCCAGAAATCCTTCCCATAGTTATTGATTCCTCGACAACCCTTAATAACTCATCTGCCAGTAGATCGAAAAAATCAAGATAGAAATAAATAGTCCATATGTCAGGACCTGGGTTGTTATCTTTTTTAAAGCCACTAAGAGTCATTTTAAGCTTATCCTTAGTCACAGGTTCCCCAATAAGATCATTCTCCCTTTAATAAAAAAAGTTTGGAAATAGTCTTATTACATGCATTTTTTCGCCAATATGGTTGACCTCTGGCTCCTAGAATAAATCTTTTAAATGAGCCTCCCCTCATTTTGAAAGATCCTTGAAGGACCTGAGTTTCGTCCCATCCGGGCCTTCCATCTCCTAGATACTATTAAGAACCTTCATGTGCTCTGCAAATTTATGAAAGAACTTCGTGTTATTGTTTCCCTCCTCCTACCAAATAGCATGGTTTTTTAGCCTCCAAGTTGTCTCTTCTATAGCCAAAATATTAGTCATATGTTCTTTGAGAGCTCAAATATCATCGCATTCCTCCAGAGAGAATACTCGTGCCATATTTCTATGAAAAATCAAAAGAATTTTTCCTCAATCTCCAATAAATCATTCTGACATGAGGCCCTTCTTTCTTTTTCCCAAGCAACCACACACCTCTTCAAATGCTTCAAAATAGATAATAAAAAAAATGGACCATAGCTGAATCTTCCAAACTTGGATAAAAAAAATGTTAATTATTCAAAACCAAATGCCAAAAATCCTCCTCTTTGATCCAAGCATGATTGAACTTGAATGGCCCTCGGGCCTTTTCTAATGATGTTTCTAATTGCAGCAAATTTGGTTGGTGATCAGAAGATCTGTCCACTCTTATCCAAGCCATGTAATGGTCAAAATTATCCAGCGAACCCTTAGAAATAAAGAACATATCAAGATGCTTTGAGACCCCTGCATTGCCACACCTTCCATTTTTCCAAGTTGGGGCAAACAACACCAGTTATACATCTACCAAACTTGAACTTTCAAAGAGATGGACAAAATACTAAGAAAGAGATTCTTGACGAGTTGAATATACCAAATCCTCTCTGCTAGAAATTGTCAAGTTCAAGTTGCCCCCCAAGATAAGGCAAGGATCCTTTAATATCCCCTCCTCATTGAGAGAATCCTAGAAAAAAAATTGATCAACATACGGTCCAGAGCAATTTAGGATTTTCACAACCTTTCCCAGAGCCTTAACTTCTCCTTCCAAAATGATCCCTGCAACACATAAGTTAGTATTAAGTGCTTCCATGTAGCACATAAGTTAGTATTAAGTGTTTCATAATAAGAATTACAAGTCGTGAGCAACCCACCTGATAAGCCATTTGCATTGAGAGTACTAAAACTCCACCAAGGTAGCAGGGGAGACAAGAGTTCAACAGCTTTTGTTCCCAATACCATTGTGTCTTGCAGTAGAATTATATCATGCCTATACAGTTTAAACAACCTATTACCCTCTCAATTTTAGCAACCTTTGTATACCCTCACAATGGTATCATGTACCTTCCTACATAAGATACCATGTGTCTCTTATCATATCCAGACTGAGTCCTTTATTTCTCCAATTGAGACATAATGCTTGCTCAATTAACCATGATGTTGTTCACTTCAAATTCTCAGATATCAAATACACCTTGATGGTCCAAGATACTTCATAGATACTCCATGTGTAATACTTACCTAGGCATGATGATATAACCTTCTAGCATGTCGTGAAGTTGTTGTTACCTTACGACAGTTGATTAGAATGTCATAACGTAGAAATTTATCACTTGCGTCATATTATCTTGGGAAACGTATTTTTTGTTAGAAATGTGTCATTCCTAAGATGACTCATACTACTAGGTGTTTAGACTAGATAGTGCAATACACATCCTAATCATACTAAGAATTTTCCATCTCCCTAAGTATCACTCGTCTCCATCCACTTTAAAAACAAATGGCATCCTGGCATGTATGATCTCCCAAAGGTCAAAATGAAAGGTCAGAATTGAAAGCCTACATCAAATAAAGCCACAAAGGCTAAGACGTGAAGAGCAAAGCAAATAAAGTACAACTACTTCACTATGGTCCCCCCCTTTCAAAGTCCTAAGAGAAAAATGTCTATCTAAAGCAAAAAATGACATGGAAAAAAATAATGATTAATCAAAAGAAAAGAAAGGGGAAGTGTGTGTAGACCGAAGTATTAAAGCTCCTTCTAGAAGGATACTATAAAACACTTAGCTTAAATAAAGTTAGAGGCATAAAAAGCTAAAAGGTGACCTATGCATGTCTAAGACTTTGACCAGTCATCGCATTGATCATCCATTTTCCCCTTTCATCACTAATTTCATTAATTATCTATCTTCCACCTAAAAACTTAGGAAATATGGGTTTTCCTTAGTAATGGACTCATTTAAAATGGTTAATAATATTTCCCTAGGTAAGCCTTAGGCCAGTGTCAAAATTAATTTAAATTGTTATGCTTACTAGGAAATTGTCACTTGGAAATTACAAATTAATGATTTCCTAGGAGGCTAAACCCATCATCTTAGGGGATATTACACATTAGAGTACTATTTGACACATGAAATGCCCCCTCTTATTTTGAGCACATGCACATTATCATAACTTAAAGGAGGGGCAAATTATTCTTTGATGAACACTTTTTTGGATTAAACTTGCTTTACATGTTGACTATCATATTGCAATCTCTTTGGTCATAGGCATTTCAGTTTGATGATAATGGTTGGTTGCAATGCATTGATCTTCACTTAGTAAATTCTGCATTATTCATTGGTTTCCATTATTGTTTCATACTTAAAAACATGAATGAGTTGAACGTTGAAATATTCCTTGTATTTTGATATTATATTTATCATAACGAATATTTTTAGCGAACGATGATATTATGTATGTCGATGATGATGATTAATTTAGGAACTAAGCATATTCATATCTTGTGAAATTTGTTTGGGAACTCTCTATTACTTGTCATTGGTCATTCATTATTCATGACTTAATGCTATAAATGATTGGTGATGTTTCTTGGAGTAGAATAAAGTTCGTGTTGACTCAAAACTCTCATATGAATGCACAATTGGAATACATAGAGTCAAACGAATTTGAATTGGATCTTTTTTTGTAAGAGGAATATATACTTCATAGTTTTATTGATCATTGATGATCGGTCTCATAAGTATGATCTTGTGAATGAAAAAATGTTTTACATTTTATGTTGCATGTTCAAAGATAAATGGTATATTGATATGAATGTTTATCTAATTTTGTGCACTTCATGTTAAAACTACAAGTTATGATGGATATCGTGATGATGGACATTTTGCTAGGCAAGACCCTTAGTCACTTTTAGGATAGAGATGTGTTCCGGCATCTATCAATAACAACAGGGAGCTATCGTTAAGAATATAAAATTGTGGCTTGGGATGCACTACACACGAGGATACATAAGAGTTCAGGATGCTTGAGCTTTGTCTCACCTTGTTGGAAGTCCTTGTAACCCTTGTTGGTACCCATTCAAGTAGTATTGCATTAGACAACACCTGAACATGGACATTACTTCCACTTACCCTTTGGTATATCGAAGGTCCCATAGGCAACCTAAAACCAATCGTTTGACCACCATATTGTTACAGTGCACCAAAAATAGCATTCAGGAAGATTACTCTCTCGTACCATGAGTGTTCAAGACTACGGGTATATTTGAGAGTTGTAGCAAAAGGCACACCTTTTGAGTGGAAGCCATTTTTTCCTTTTTTCTATATTGCCCAGATTATCTTTGGTTTTAAAATCACTTGCATTTGAACGATCTTGGGGAAATAGCACATTTCGATAGTTAATGAATTATAATGCATTGACATAATATTCTTGCAATACATTCAAACTTCCAAGCATTCATTGATCATTTGACTTCTCGCTTATCTTGAATAATCCTTGCAAATAAATCAAACCAAGTCAAACTAAGTCCTTTGTCCTCACTCATTTTCATTACAATGATAGGACTCATCTTAACCACACAGGATCCCCTCCTTAGGTCAGTGACCTAGAAGTGAAAAGGAAATACCATTGAGGTGACAGTGGGTAGCTTGCTTGTAACACACCCGACCCTAGGTACCTTTCCTAGGGATGGGGCATTCAAATTTTCATCTTTCCTCTTAAGTCGGATCCTAATTTTCTATCTCTATTGTATTTCTACTCACCAAGAGCTCTCCAACCATGGTCGACGTGCTCCTATCGGAGTAAAAGAGTGGAATACATGCTTCTATGAAGGATCTTTGGGCGTTCATCGGTTGAGATCCATGTAGCATCCACGGGAATCCATTACCAGGTTTTCTCCTCTCGTATGGAACATCCATTCATCACCTAAGCCGATGACAGAATCAGTATTCATCTAACATACCGACTGTAGAGGGATTTGACACTTCGGTGCTTCGGCACTGAACGCCTCTTTACTGTCTACGTGCTTTATCTCTAGAGTCCCGAACTCTTGAAACCCCGTAAAATTTCCACGTGGCCCCGACCTTCGGACCTTTTGGTTTCTCTGTAATTCTACACTCCTAATCCTCCAGAGTCCCGAAGTCCTGGACTCTCAGAGTTCCGTTCACTTCACCAACCACTCTGATTAGGTGGGCACATACCAGGGCCTAACACGTAGAAGGGGCTAGGGGTGACACATGTCACGTATCAATGGGTCTATAGGGCATGTGATACACATGAATCCAGGTGACACGTGGCACGTAAAACTTGGATCCATGTTACCCTAGGTGACATCACTATGCCACGTCACTCTGCACTGACAACCTTCTAACGCCCCTCGGATCTGATGGTTGAGATCTGGCCACGTAGATCCATAGATCTACGGCTCTTGTTAATTCATGACTCTTGGCTTCGAGGGTTTTGCGATGCAAATCCTCCTTTCTCTTAGAGTTGGTCATCATCGGGCTTACCACAGCTTAGATCCGATGGTTAGGAAAAGTCTCGAAGTGCCCTCAAATCGACGACTCTCGTCACTCCGAGCTTCAGAGCCTTTCGACACACCACACCTCAAATCCCCCAGAGTGCCCAGTCTCTAGACTAAATGATCTAGTGCCATGTGTCCCTTGTATATCAACGACTGAGAGGGATCCTGAAGAATTCAAGGATCGATGGTCCTCATTACTTTGTGACTTTGACCTTCGGGGATTTTAGCATTACAACACCCCCGTCCTCCCGAAGCGGTCAACGTCGGATTGACTACATCATAAATCTAATGGTTAGGAAGGAACTTGAAGGATCCTTAGATCTACGGTCCTGGTCACTTCATGGCTCTGGCCTTAGGGGGTTTTGGCGTTACCACGACTCCATTCTCCCGAAGCAGGGTTTCACCGAAGTACCATGTGTAGGTCCCTCCTCCTGAAGGATCGGATAACAGGTGGGGCTTCTAACGATCTTTCCCAAATCTATGACTCTCCTTTACTTAGTAACTTTGGCGTTCGGGGAGTTTGATGCTTTGGAATATCCATTCTCCTGAAGTGGTACTCCGTCGAAGTCCCCTCGACATAGATCTAACAGCTAAAGGAACCCCCAAACATTCTTGATTGGTGGCTCATGCTACTTTGCGATGGGGAGTTGGATCTCAGTTTAGTCGGTCAGATAGGTTCCTCTAACCACTAGGAAAACCACCCAACGTCGGGTCGACCATGACTCTCGATCACCTTCAATCGGTTTGTGACTATTTGGGCCAACAATACTCCGAAGTCCTGGACTTCTATAGTTCCAAAGCCAAAAGGACTTAGCTCCCACGGGCTTAGCACAAGTTTTCTGGGTGTTGGTCACATGGTTCCTTCTAAACTCTCATGAGTTAAACACATCTTCCTCATCATGAACTTGCTAAGGACTTGGGCATGGTGTCTCAGTTTCACAGCAGGGAGTCTGAAGGAGATATCCTCTTCAGACCGACAAGGTCAGATTGATGCAATGCTTTCTATCCCAACCCTTTTACAGGTTTACATCTCGAGACGTCTCGGAGGATAAATTGGGGCATATAGACGATCAATCAGAAACATAAGTCCACAAGAAGGTAAATGCATACACATAACTTGATTATTCAATACAGAGACCATTCTTAGATGTATAAACATATGAATTCATTCATTATTCCATTTCAATGCACAAAGTATGAAAATACTTATCAAAACCAGAAATCGTGATGCGACTGCTGAAAGGGGTGCATCTTTCCACCCAACCATAGGCTCAGTCACTCCTAACGGATTTACCACTGGCCACCCCCGAGCTAGACCAAAATGCTCTGAGAGAGAATTATTTATTTCGGCTTAGCAATAGTCAGGGACGGAGGTTACTCTCCTCCTCCCACAGGATCTTGTCAACATTTTTTCTCTATACCAAGCAAGGAGGCCTACCTGAGTACTTACTCAGTCACTCAGCACCCTCGTTTATCAGCTTGTATCATAAACCTGCTAGCCACATCCTACAACTAGAACACATTCATTTCTCAGTTTTTTCTCGAACTTGAGAGCTTAGTCTCTCATCTCTTCTTCTCATCACAAGTCTGCATCTACCCACCACGCCTTCCTTTCTTGCCTTCCTCGGAAAGATTGTGTGTGGCCCGAATTCCTAGTCTGTGGTCAGGTCTAAAATCCTTTTCGATGGGTTCTCTGCCCCATCCCCTCATTAACTCTTGAGGAGATATTCCCACCTACCAGTCTGATTGTAATTCATTCCTAAGTCAGAGGATTTTTCTGGTCCTGAGCAATTAAATCCAGTAAAGTATTGGTTTTTGGGGGGTTATCTCAACCATTCATGGTTCCCCTCACCATATCTTTCATAGCATATGTGGTCTATCTTGGAAAACCCCCACTTTCAGCAGTCATGCAACACTTATCCATTTCTATTAATAACAGAAATTACATTCGTTGACCTTTTATACAAAGGTTCATCAAATCAAACATTCACACATATCGATTTTTCCATGGTCTCTTGGCCAATATATTTATATGTACAAACTGGGGAAAACATGGGTGTTACATTGCTTGTTTGTATCCTTAGTCTTTCCCTTGGGTAAGGTTGGACTTTTCCTTAGGGAGTGTCTGATCGATAACACAACCTACAAAGGGATAGCCTTTTTGGGGCACTCCCCACCCCTCTCACATTCAAGGAAACTATTGTTTGTTGTCATCCTTGCAATACCTCAACCCCAACTCTATGTTTCTTTTCTCTAAGTGTCCAAACTATTGTTTGTTGTCAGCCTTGCAATACCTCCTTGGAGGCTTTTTACTTTGCTTTGGATAGGAAGGACTTACACCCTGGATGACCTGGGGGATTGAAGGTAGGTGTCAACCCCCCTTTGACTACTTTGACATCTGCAACACTCTTAGCCTTAAAGGATCAAATAATATATCAAGGAGACAAGGGTCTAGTACCAAACCTATCAGAAGGATTCTCTTCCAATGGAGAAGATCGTAAACCCACAACATGGGCTCTTCTATGGATCTTTGCAAACCCACACTAAGAAAATCCCCTCAATCTTATTTAACAAATCAAAAGACTTAGGATTTTACTCAAAATATAAATCCCTCGGAAGAGAAGGATTATTTGCAATCTTACCTTTATTTTTGAAGGCCAAAGAATCCTTCGGAGAGACCTGGAAACTCTAAGACGTTGTGAATATATTTTCACGCTCCTTTATTGTAGTTGAACTCACCTCATGATCCCTAAGGATCAATTTTGTACTAGGACCGTTCGAGGTGGCTATCAAAATCGTTCCACCAATAGAAGAACCTCATCAAAATTATCCCTTCTTGGGAACCTCCGTGAACCAAACTTAGCCATGGGACACTTCTGTCGGAGGTGCCCAACTTGCTCGACCAACACCTTGGCTCCATATGCGAATCAAAATTAGGGTGCCATCTTGAATAATCCTTGTAAATAAGTCAAACTAATTCCTTTGTCCTCGCTCATTTTCATTACAATGATATGACTTAGCTTGAACATGTGGGATCCTCTCCTTAGGTCAGTGACCTAGAAGTGTAGAGACAAGGCCTTTGAGGTGATAGTGGGAAGCTTGTTTTTCTATATCCTTAGGATTTCCCTTGAGTAAGGTTGGAATTTTCCTTAGGGAGTGTATGATCAATAACACAACCTAAGAAGGGATATCCTTTTTTGGGGCACCCCCAATCCCTCTCACATTCAAGGAAACCATAATCATGTCGCAACCCAAACTCTAGGATTATTTTCTCTAAGTGCCTGGACTATTTTTTTTGTCATCCTAGCAATACCTCCTTGGAGGATTTGCTTCAATTTGGATAGGAAGGACTTACATCCTATATTACCATAGGAATCTAAGGTGGGTGTCAGCCCCCTTTGACTACTCCAACTTTTGCAACACTCGTAGCCTTAAAGAATCGAAGAAGATAACGTGGATACGAGGGTCTAGTACCAAACCTATGGTAAGGATGTTATTCCACTAGAGAAGATTGTAAAGCCACAACCATGGTCTCTTCTATGGATATTGGCAGACCAGCACTCAAAAAAAAACTCAATCTTATTTAACAAATCAAATGACTTAGGATTTGACTCAAAATCTAAATCCCTCGGAAGAGAAGAAGTATTTGCAGTCTTACCTTTATTTTTGAAGGCCAAAGAATCCTTCGAAGAGACCTGGAAGCCCTCAAAACTTGTGAATATCTATGCATGCTCCTTTAATACAGTCAAACTCACCTCACAATCCCTAAGGCTCACTTCTGGACTAGGACCATTTGAGGTGGCTACATGAACCGTTCCACCAAATAGAAGAAACTCATCAAAATTATCCCTTCTTGGGAACCTCTGTGAACCAAACTTAGCCATGGGACATTCCCATATGAGGTTCCCAACTTCATGACACTCTAAGCATCGAAAGGGTAAATTCCAATCGTCAAGAATTTGAAGAAAAGAGTACAATATCAAAACTACCTCCAATTCTTACAATAACCCTTTGGTAAGGTCTAGATCGACCAACACCTTGGCTACTCTTTTATCTCCATTTCCAAGGCTATGATCATCAAATAACACAAACCTGCCCAACACATTCGCTACATACTCAAAAACAAGCATTGACCAAATCTCTAAAGGAAAACCTAGGAGTAAAACCCAGACGTGCTTAACCACAAAAGGATTAGTACGCGAATCAAAAATAGGGTGCCATTTTTTTAACACTAATTTGGACTAGCCCCAAAACCACACTCGCTTAAGAATTCACTCGAAATATAACTATCCCTTCAGTAGATTTTGAAATTTCAAAACATGACCCAAGAATATTCTCCATCCTATTTCCATCCACCCAATCAAGAGAGATATTGAAACCACCTAGCTCATAAATTTACCCACCAGAACCCATTTCATGATCAATTTGACTAAATCCATAATGATATCTTGACCGTGAACCATACTAACCCTCTCAGCTCTAGCTCTAACACATTTTTTATATCACTTGGACCGATCTTTCTCGCTATACAGACCAACTATATCCCAAATGGATCCCAAATCTGAGGAATATTTTTGTTGATTAGACACCTTATCCACCTACTCGTGGCTAACCAGATCCATCTGGATCACTACTGATCTCTCCTCCATAGAAGAAAATCCAACTAGCATAATTGTAGCCTCATTAAAACCTGGTAACTCTTGCCTGACTTCTGCACTAAAGTATTTGGTACATTTGAGTATCTCTCAATATTCCTCATCTGACCAAAATATGTACAAAAAATACCATTCTCCTCCATCAGCATAATATAATGTCTCTTCATCCATAAAGAGTACCTACTCAGAAACTGATCATCGATTTCTGATGCTGGAAAAAAATTCCACCTACGGAAAATTTAGGGTTATACCCCCAATCACCTAAGATTGATGAAGAACCTACCTTACATAATTACCATCGTACAATTATCCCCACAAAATCTATCAAAAACAAATTGTTACAAAATGAAGGATTGCTTATTAGAATACATGTTCTTGAATATGTTTGTTCACATGGGTGAACATATGATAAGTTGTACATTATTAGTGCATTTTGATTTGCACCTATCATATGGATAACTTATTAAATAAATTAGACAAATTTATCACAAATGAGCATTATCCAAACATTTCTCCCCTATAATGTCTATTTTGAGGGGCTCCAAGTGCATTTATGCACTTGTAGACTTTATCCTTTGATAATTTTTTGGTAAATATTTATTATGCCTAGTTATCTATGTTGTAACAAACTAACTCAAGCAATCCTCATTAGACCAACTCTATGATCAAATGATGTTGGCTCTTAATGTGATTGATTCTTCCATATAAGAATGAATTATTTAAATTTGATGTGGGCCTTAGGTTGCAGGTTTCTATCTAGTCAATTCCCTCGAGGTCACTAGTCGTTATTATGGTTGGTGGTTGATCCACCCTCCATTTGGATATTCTTGGAAGATGGAGGACCCCACGAAATTTTTCTTGTAAAAAAAAGAAGACTAGATTCCTAGTCATTTCAATGGTACATTTATTCTCACGTAGTAACTTTGTGGGCCCCTCATGTTGCTCATGAAGGTCCTACAACAAATTTATTAATAATTCCACCTCGCATGTTGTTGTTTTGACTTCCATATACTCTACCTCTATTGTGGACAATGCAACTACAAGTTTATTTTTTCTACAAAAAGAAACTACAACTAATCTCTTGTTGAATGCACATCCAAAGGTAGACTTCATACCATCAAGACAACCTACCTTATCTGAATTTGTGTGTCCAACTAGTCAAAATCCATGTGTTGGTTTCTACTCTATTCCATATCTAACTAGACTAAGGATCCCCTTCATTCCTCTCCAATGAGCCTATTGGGAATTTCCATGAGGCTAGATACCAAGATAATTTCAAAGGACATATTCAGTTGAGTGATAGTCAAGTAGATCAAACTTCCAATCAATTGATAATATAAGGTGTGATCAACTAGCTTGAAGTCGTCATCTATGGATAACTTCAACATGAACTCAAGAGGAGTTGCAACTAGCTTACAACCAATCATATTAAATCTTTATAATATAACCAAATTGTACTTGGGTTATGACTTGAAGGTGCTACTACCTCTTTGCCATACCTTAGTGGCTAAGAAGTAGTGCAACTATCCAAGATCTACCATCTAAATTTTTATATCATGTCTAACTTAAATTGTTGTGACAACTATGCGTTATTTTCAATATAAATAAAATCATCAACATAGAGTGCCACAATGAGAATTTCTCATCATAACTATATAAAGTTGGTTTTTATGGACTCTTCATTATTCCTCTATTGAAAAATTTTGCATTAATCCTCAAACACCATGTCATGAGTGCTTGATTAAAACCATACAATTCTTCAACCCATAGAAAAAAAAACTATTTCCTTGGCACCTCAAATATTATATGTTGCTCCACATATATTTACTCATAAATAGATCCCAAGGGGTTATCTCAACTTAGTGTTTCCAATGTTGTTGGGCATTTGGCTAGGTCCATTTTAGCAAGTACCCAGTTTGAACCCCCTGGGTGAGGCACACTAGCCCAATCTGATGAGTTTACTATGGATGCCATCCCAAATGTGGGGAAGCATCTTCATGATTTCCTTATGAGTTTTTCCTTGAAAAAAATAGCTTTCATCGTAAATATAAATTAAAAAATTTACATCCATTTGGGAAATTTTCCACCTATGTTGTTTAGCTAGTGCAATAATTACATTAATGGTGGTGTGCATCCTTGCAATTCTTTGGAGAAAAATATTTGTTTACAATTAATCTTCACTTGTTGGTCATATCCCTTGGCAAATATATGGGCATTATACTTGTCAATATACCCATATCACTAATACTTTGTCTTGTATATCCACTTAGTTCCAATTACATCCTTACCTTCAAGCAGCTCTACTAAATCCTATGTATCATTTCCAGGGAATAAACCACCCCTTACATTACCTCCTCCCATTCAACCTTATTCATAGCCTCCTCAAAACTATGGGGTTCATTAATCTTCAACACTTGGGTCTGTTACACATTATTTCCGTCACCCTTATGACCGTTAATGATGTAAACCTATATGTTGACTTCAAAGGGGTTAGTGGCCTAAATTCATGAAGAAAGAAGGGAGAAGAACTTTCCCTGAGAGAAGAAGTTGTATTTTTCTTTGTAAAAAACCCTACTAAGGAGGATTTCCCCAGGCTGCTATATACACAGGGTGCAGAAATGCCTGATTTCCGTAGGTTGCACTATAGCTAGGTCGCGAAATTTTCGTAGGTTGCATTAAAGCTAGGGTGCACCAACCTTCGTATGTGGGAAAAATGGGCGTCTTCTCGATGCTTCTAGAAGGAGAAGCTTCTATGGTGAGGTGGCCTTCAAACAGTTTGGATCTTACTCACTTTCATGATTTAGTGGGATCATCCTAACCTCCTCACCTTATCCTCTTTAGCTTATAAAAGGAGAGGAGCTCTCATGGAGAAAGTTAGTTGTTTTGGCTTGAGATTGTTAGCTTGGTATGTTGGCTTTGAGCTTTGATTTGTCAAGATAGATTGTGAGTAGCTATCAGATCCATGGTCTCAAAATACTTGGAGCAAGAAGTGTGTGGGAAGCAATGAACTGTTGGAAGGAACCTTATGACATCAAGGCATCCGGTTGTAATCTCTCTTCCTATTATTTAATATAATACAGTGGCATTCTTCTTTCCCATAGAATTATCTTTATTTTATTGCATAAGTCCTTGATCATATGCATAGGTTGTCATTGAATATACTTTTGTTGCTTTCACTTTGGTTGGTTTGTGTCTCACTGCAGGATCAGTATCACAAGAGCACCGGAGTGAAACAGGAACAACAAAGACATAAAGAAGCGACAATTAAAGGTATGTTTCTCGTCTTTTGTTTGGTAGTAAATTCGATTGTTAGAGCCTAGGGAAAGTGCCATGTTCTGTCTTGTTTTGCTCTAGATCTAGGTGGATCTAGGGGGATTGATTTGTGTCTGCACTTAACAATTAACCCGATAATAGGGTCATCAAGGCAAAATTAACTTTACTTTGTGACCTTGTAGTCCTTTTCTTAAAATTTGTGTCTAACATGTATGTCATTGTTGTATGATTCCTTTCCAACAACTTTTTTGGCCCTCGACCAAGTTTTGAGGAAACCTTGGTCAGAGTTGGCCCACTTTTGGACTTCAACACATTGGTCGAGGAAGGAGCGCCCAGACGGAGCTGAGATCATGGATCTCACTTACCTTGCAGGCTATGTGGACCCAGTAAGGGGTTCTTTAGGGGTTTTGTAATGGGTTATGGGATGTCATCCTATCGGGTTTTCCCATGCTTAGGCCTTATTGTAAGGATTTGTAAAACTATAAATAAAGAAGATTTTATTGTAAAAGTAGCTAGCTAAGTGCAAGTAGTTTGAGTTTCTTTGTGCAAAATAATGTAGGTGCCTTAAGGCTTTGTGCTTGATAGAGAGTTAGCTCAGTGCCTTGACCTACTTTTGGAAGGAGGATCTGGTGCTCGGTGCGAAGATCTCTTGTCTAGTGTGAATCTCAACTATGTGGCTTAGTGCACTGGAGTAATTGAATGTAAGAGATTAATGAATAATAAAAAGTCGAAGCGGTTGGTGGACGTAGCCCCACACTGGGGTGAACAACGTACATCTGGTGTCTTATGGTTTTCTTTGTGCAATGATTATCTATGTTATGTTTTTATTAGTACTTAGATTAGATATGCAATGGATATGTATATGTTGCTTTAATGCTTTGCTTATGTTAAAATGCTAGATCTAATTCACAGTGCTAAGTGTTTAAGGTGCATAAGCTTTGTTGTTACTGCGCTAGATCTATCCTTTGTTATGTTCTCCGATGTTAATAACGTTAATGAACTAATGTATGTCACTTCCTAAGCATTAACAAATACTCTGTGAAGTGTTATTACCACAGATCTGTGTCCCAGCCTGATTACAGACACCTGCGTCCTATAACCCCCCTGCTTCTACCTCGAGTGAGACTTCGCTTGCCTCGTAGGTGTTTCCGAAAGGGCTAGTAGTCGGGGTTTTGTCGGTGCGTTGTTAAGCGTTGAACCCTGGGTTTTCCCCTGTGCCAACAAATGGTTTCATTGTCGAGACTTGAAACTGTGATTGTTGGGAATTGAAGTAAAGAAAAAGAGAAGCTTTGTGCGTAGATTTGTTGTTGAAGTGCACAGTACTCTACTTGACTTGCGAAGCTTTGTGCTAAGAAAGAAACATAATATGAAGAAAAAAGGTAAGATTAGAAAAGAGGTAAATCTTTGTGCTTTGACAAGAGTAAGATAAGTGAATTTTTTTGTTTTGAAAGCATGAACCTAAGTATGTTTAATAGATTTTGTCCTAGTCTAAAGGCTAAGGCGTTGTTGAAATAAAGAGTTGATTTGAGTAAATTTAATGGAAATGAAGAAAGATATGTATTCCTATGAATAGAAAGAGTTTTTGGACTAATAAATGGATGCAGGAACCTAGAAAGAATTTTTGCAGATTGCAGGTCCAACACTATGATCCTAGGGGAAATGTGCAGTACATAAGAGGTTGGGGAACATTTAAATGAAAAAGAGGATTAACTTTGTGTTATAACTGCAGAAGACCGAGACATCTTGCTAAGGAATGCCCTGGCGTAGGTCCTATTTGTCTTTATTGTAAGATTGTTGGTCATGAGGTTGAGGGTTGTCCAAGGATGACTTCTAAAGTTGAACGAATGAACATAAGACAATAAAACTACGAAGAGAGTCAAGAGACTAAGGGCATGTTAGAGAGTCATAAAGAGAAAGAATCAGAGAAAGTTCAGACTACGTTATTACAGTTGAAAGAAATGATGGATGTTCACAAATATGTCAATTTAACAGAGATTCTGAAAGTAAAACAACACATAAGTGCAAGAATAGAAGACTTCGACATAGACTGTGTCTTGGATGAAGAAACACAAGTGAATATGACAGAAGAAACTTGGAAAATTTCGGGAAAGCCTACTATGGTACCTTCGTTGGGAAGGATAGGCTTGTTTAAGGGTAAGATGATAACCTTATGTGGAAGAGTTACTAATGTACCTATTATTGTTGAGGGAACGTCGACTAAAGAAGAATTTCAAGTCATTCAGTTTGTTGGGGACATCGCCCCTTTCCCACTTTTTTTAGGTAAGACTTGGATTGAGAGGGATCAGATTAGAAGGAAAGCAGAGGAAGAAGCCACAAAAAAGAAAAAGAAAGAGCTAAGGGATTTCATAGCTAGGAAAATAGACCGACTAATATAAGAACGAGGGGATAAGTCGAAGCAACAGAACAAAGTAACAATGCAGGAGGGACAAACAATCATAGAATTAGCTAGCAAGGTTGGAAGAATGCAAGAAAGCTTGAAGCTAGACCTTTCTATTCAAGAAAGAAGTATGTCCACTCAGGATGTGTTAAGAAAAGGGATATTAACTTCAGATCCTTTGAGGGAACCTCAACAGTGCGAAGCCACTGCGCTAGGAGAAAATAAGAATAAGAATGGAAAGAGGATTCCATAAATAGTTAGAGAAACTCAGATCACAGGGAAGAAGGCAAGGAAGCTCAATAAAAATAAGGCTAAGTTGGAAAAGCTACAAGAAGCTAAAGAGACCAGACATAAGACTTTGTAGACTGGAACCTCGCAGGAGGCAGGTTCGCAGAATTTGAACCTCGTTGGAACAACAGGTCCGTGCAGAATGGGACTTTGCCCTGGAAAATATAGATGATCGTTGGAGGTGCCCCGACCGTTAGAATGACACTCCAGAATGATTAGAAAATGAATTTATGGGCTTATGGACCGCTTTCAGACGTTGATACCGCGCCATAACGAACAAATTTACATTGATGGACACATTTCCTGACCGTTGGAAGATCTGTTACGATACCCCGCTTATTTAACTCATCGGTCGATGTGTCGGGACCACTTTTTACTACCTATGATTGGCTGAGCTAAATAGATAATTCTCCAAGTGTCGAGTTGTGTCATCTAAAACTAGACCCCACCTATCCATTTGTCTACCCCGCCTATCTGCTTGCCTACCCCGCCTCTTTGTTAAAAACTAGAATGTCGAGCGAACCTAGTGAATTGGAGAATTTTGTCGAGGAGGTCCTCAAGAAGATGATGGCTGACAGATCGATATCCGAAGGTGTCCAGGCATTGTCGACTAGGGGACTACAAGCTTCCCCTTCGACTGGATGTCGTTCTGGTCGTGTCAACGCTAGAACTAAACAGCGAAGTAAGCACCGTGGTGATTTGGGTAATGTGAAGCACATCCCATCGATCCTACCCAAGTATATCCCACCTTTGGATGGCATTGTTAACCATGACAACATCCCCTGAGACTTTGAGTACACCATGTTCACTGCATACATTCTGAAAGGAATACGCATAGTCGGGAGTCACTTAGGACATATCCTGTTGCTGAAGAACAATGACTTCAACTTGGGAGACAGGAAGAACTATGCCATGTTGGCGCCCCACCATTATCTCATGAAGACAACTGGAAAGAAGCCTCGCCTCATCTCACATCCATGGATTAAGGAGGTTGCACAGTCCACCGTGATGAATGTGATGAAGATCTCGCATTTTGGCCGCCACCAGGGGGTTAACGCTTTTGTTAAACTCATCCTGTCGTGTTATCATGGAGGATACGTGTGGCTCCACAGAAGGACTACTATGGATCCGACGTCATCCTCCGAATCACGGGCTTAAGTGTGAAGGGTCATGACCCTCAACAGTTTTATCCAAGGAAGGCCTCGGACCGTTCCCTGGCGCAGCGCATCAAGGAAGCTTACAGAGAAGTAGAGAAAGGAATAAGAGGTTACAAGGTAGCCTCTATACAGAATGGCGCAGTGCGCCTTGCTTGCCAACTCCTAGCTGGCAAGATCATGAGGAAGAACTGCCCCACACAGGTCACCAGGTTCGTGGTGGACCTCGCAAGAAAATGTGTGGAGGGCATGCAGATTAACTAGGCAAACTACCTCGTCAATGAGCTAGATAAGGATTCTCGCAAAGCCCAGGACTTGGGATATGAATTCCATTACAATTGGATGATCATTTTAATCGCATTTGTCACTTGGAAAATGCCTGAAGGAGACACCTTCCCAGAAATCGAACCATCGAAGCCATTGGTCACACGGTTTTCAACCCTGTGGTATACCAACAACATGAAGAAGCAGTGGTAGTCCAATGCAATGTTTCATGCATACTATCAACAGTTGAAGGTTTCCATTGAATAATTTCCACGCATGACACCGCGCACCCTACAGCAGTACCGACCAATAGAAAATTTTCGTGTCGATCCCCATTTCATCTACATCATCGCGCGTAGAGATCAGAACCAGGAAAAATTGCAGTCGTACTACAAACTGACAAATGAAGACATGGAGCAGATTACAAAAGAATGGTCGGAGGAGTTTCTTGTACTTATCATTGCTGCAGAATTATCTGACACCGGCACCATAGGAAGCCCCATAGTTACATGAGTTGAGCATGTCGGACAGTCTAGTGGGACGAAGAAGCAGGAGGAAGTCCAGGATATAGAGAGCGATGAAGAGGACAACGCTTTTGAAGATAACGGGTATGGCTTGCCAGGAGGAGGAGGAGAAGAAGACGAAGTGGAAGGACAATGAGAAGGAGATGAAAGAGAAGAAGAACAAGGAGGAGGCGAAGCTACACCACCGGAAGATCCCTCTGTTGGGGCAATCACACCACAGAAGAGGAAGGTTTCTCTGAAGAAACCCTCGGAAAGGAAGAAGATGTGCACTAATAAGCCCCAGTTGGAGGCCACTCTCACTCACGACGACATCAGTTTGGTCCGTGGAGCTATGGAGGACACTTTCGATGACATCTTGCAGAGATATGGAGAGAAGCAGGAGGAGCTATATGGAAGGATCAAGAAGGCATTGAAGGAATTACAGCAAGTTGTTTGTTTGGTCCGCACGGTACCCACTGCGCCTTCCTCGTCGCAAACTGCATAATTGGGAGATGAACCAACCCAATTGAGAAGACTCACGGATGAAAAATTAGCCCAGCTCCAGAGAGTCCAAGAAGAGAAGGAGAAGGCTATAGTAGCCTTGAAACAGGAGAAAGATGAAGTCCTAGTGAAATTATGACCAATGCAGGACAATGTAGCATCCTAGAAAAGCGAGAAAGCAGAGCTTGAGGCGAAGCTACGGGAGGAAAAATCCCAGCTACAGAGGGAAAAGGAGAAGTTGTTCACAAAGCGGGACACAGTAAAAGAATCAGTGAGTAAAGCATGTCACTCTGTGCCAGGCTTGGCACAGGAAGGGAAAGATTCGGTTGAAACTCAAATAGTGAAGCTCACTGAGACCCTCTAGCAGCTTCAGGCTAGGATAACAAAATTGGAGGCCCAAACAGTACCGAGCACCCCACAGGAGGTGTGTGACCAGAGGGAGGAGACTGCTAAGAAAACAGTAATAAGGATAAGAGCCCTTGCCATAGAATGCAAACAGCTGAGTGATATAAGTGCACAGACATATGAACGCCTCGTCGAGGATCCATAGCTAAGGAAGTTGGAAGTGCAGTTACAGGAGGCACAGCAGCAGGCATTTTTCATGCAGGCGCAGATGAATTTGCTCACTATAGTAGAAAGAATGAAGAGATCCCGGGAGAAACGAATAGTACAACAACAGATCACTTCCCTCCAGGGTAGGGTAATGGAAGTGACGCAGAAGCTACAACCTATGCAGGATGAAGCCTGCAAGGTGTTCGAAGAGATTGATGGACAGGGTTCGCAATTGGATCAAGTGGTTGCAACGGTAGAATAGCGCCTGGAAGGGCCTGTTACAGAGTAGACGATCTAGGAGCCCTTTGATCAGGAGGCTCAGGTGAAATAGCAAGTCGAGTCAGCTCGAGTTAAGCTCGAGGCCTTCGAAGTAGCATTGTCCGCACCTGAGTGACTCAGGATGAGTCACAGGTGAGTGTTGGGGGCATGTTGGCCCTCGACCAAGTTTTGAGGAAACTTTGGTCAGAGTTGGCCCACTTTTGGACTTCGACACATTGGTCGAGGAAGGAGCGCCCAGATGGAGCTGAGATCGTGGATCTCACTTATTTTGTGGGCTATGTAGACCCAGTAAGGGGTTCTTTAGGGTTTTTGTAATGGGTTATGGGATGCCGACCCATGGGGTTTTCCCATGCTTAGGCCTTATTGTAAGGATTTGTAATAGTATAAATAAATAAGATTGTATTGTAAAAGTAGCTATCTAGGTGCAAGTAGTTCAAGTTGCTTTGTGCAAAAGAATGTAGGTGCCTTAAGGCTTTGTGCTTGATAGAGAGTTAGCTCGATGCCTTGACCTAGTTTTGGAAGGAGGATCTGGTTCTCGGTGCGCAGATCTGTTGTCTAGTGCGCAGCTTGACTCTGTGTCATAGTGCACAGGAGTAACTGAATGTAAGAGATTGACGAATAATAAAGAGGCAAAGCGGTTGGTGGACATAGCCCCACATTGGGGTGAACCACGTACATCTGGTGTCGTATGGTTTTCTTTGTGCAATGATTATCT
>ML819894.1:229301-241636 GCA_009831015.1 Picea engelmannii | reverse complement strand
CTTCCGAAAGCAAAAAAGTTGGGTTAAACTACCCAAGCCATTCGCTGGTAAGAGGGAAAAACACAGGGATTGAACATGAATAACGCAGAGCGGAGGTATTTACCGAAAATCTTGCTAAAGGGAAGAGAAATATATCTCACATAAACCATGAAGACTTTCTTCACTCAGGAAGTGGAAAATGCAGAGACAAAAAGAAATTTCTGACCATAGAAAATTAAAGTGCTTAATAGAGGAAAAGCTAAATGGCTGAGCAAGGATTAAAAAAACCATTACAATTACTACAATAATTAAATCCATGAACATAATTTAAACAAATACAAATGAAATTTATTTATGGGTACCGTAATCAACGCTGGCTTGTTGATGTCCTTCAGTGCTGGACATCCTCTTCGCTCCCGCTTGCTAATCATTGAGACCTCATCGGTACCTCCCAACCAACGCTACGGATACTCTTCTTCCCCCTGAGCCCCCTAAGCGACAATGAGGCCACGTACACAAACCAGATAAATCTAGCTCTCACCTCGCTTCGCAAGGTTGAGCTACCACTCTCTATTCGAACTGGGTATCCCAACTCACACAAGAAAAATCAGTCAAGAGAAAAATCTAGCAGCATAACCTTATGCATATCAGTCCTCCTCTTCCATTTCTTGTAAGAGTTCTCTTAGTGACTAGTTTCCAAAATGCACATTTAATTATTTTTATTAAAATTTTATTAGGAATATTCTTCCCCGTACACTTGTCACCTAATTCCTTAGCCTCACCAGAGATTCATTTAATTAATTAAAATAATTTACCATTTTCCCTCACCCACCTAAAAGCATTCCTAAAAATGCTCATCGATGTCCCTTTATTCCCTCACATTCCCTTAATGAATGATGTCTTTCTTAAAGTTTAATTGAGTTCAAATTTGGAAAGTTCTCTAGACTAGATTCCCTTCTATGTTACACATTCCTTTTGTATTTACGTTTACCCTTTTTGGTCTAAGTTATAAATTAGCAGGTTTTGCACATAGCCATAAATTAATTTTTTTTGGATAAATTCTTTCTCCTTTAATTTTTGAATTTGATTTTTATTCATTCCCCATTTATTAATTGATTAATTAGTTTTTGTCCTTATACCCCCAATTAGACCTATGCTCTAATTTGAATTAGCCTTAGCAAAATTGTTTTTAAGGGAAATTTTATAATTATTAAACTTTACTCATATAACTTTTATTTTAAGAATGACCAAGTCAAAATGAGATATTGTTTTCTAGGTACCTAGGTTTAGTGACTCACCAATGTTAAAACCCCAATGTGCCCTTCATAATGCACTATGTGCTCCAAGGGTGCCACTTTCCTTTATTCATGTTTCATTTATGTGACGTTACCTTCAAGAGGCATTTAGTGCTCCAAGGGTGCCACTTGTCTTTTGACTTATTTTTGTAGACTTCAAGCCCTTGGAGTCAATAATCCGTCAGGTGATATTGTGGGAGACTAAGGTTTTCTAAGGAATAAGGACCCTGCCTTATTGCATGCCCTTTAGAATCTTCATGAACGACTTTCTCATTCTGCACTCACGACATCATGGATCTCTCAAACTAGGTAATCGTTAACCTACAGTTTGAGCCACAACGATAGTGCTAGTAGGCTGTGTCAGTGTCGTTGCCAAACCTCTCCCTCAATATCTATGGTTGTCATGCATGGCTCCTCTACTCCAAATGTGAATCTGATTAGCAAACAATCGTCATCCTACACCCATCAACGAACATGTCAGCAATCCATCAACACAATCATAATAGACCAGTCATATGACACATATGAAATACCAGAAACACATAAAATATATATAGTTCACTCCCTGACTCGATCCGAAGTCCAAGGAGGCCCATCGATGCCATCAACATCCTCAATCTGCCAAGAGTCCTGCATGTTGGAGTTACTTCACACACACCTAGGATTTTTTTTTTTCATAAGGTTTTTCCTTGTTTATTAGTCATAATTAGTCATTATACAGTCTCTTATATTTTAGGGGAGAATATTCCACATGGAGAATATTCTTCTTTAGTTGACACTTCAGTTTGACTAGTTGAGTTGAGTTTAGATGTTGCATTGGTTTTATCATCATGCAACATTAGGATCATCACCATGATAATTCGACCTTTTATTTGAATCATCACCAAACTGGGGCATTAGACTTGATTCCCTGAGTTAACTCCTCACTACTCTATGTGTAGTCAGTTAACTGAAGATTAGTTGACTAGTTAACTCAACTAGGTGGCAGTTCACTCCCGTAACTTTCTGAGAGACTAGACTAGGTGGCCATTCACTCCCGTACCTACTAGTGTGTGTCCAAATCACTCTAGAACACTACTATGGTGTATTGGTTTACCTCCAGTGCGCACTCATTGATCTACACATAGTATATCATGTGTAAATTATTCATTATTCACAACGATTAATCATAATTCMTTCATTCTTTCTCTCCTTCTTCTTTCTCAAATTCTCTCTGCAAATGTGTGTATTATTGTTTAGTTAGATCCATTCTGTGTAGGTTCCACATATTTACATGGTATTAGAGTTGACAGAGTGCTAAGCAAAAGCTACACCAAATTATTTTTGCAGGTACTGAAGATTGAAGACAACAAAAATATGGAATTCCAAAAAGAATTCATTCTTACACCTTACAACTATTTTGGATGGAAGGAGAAAATATCCATAAATGTCCAAACCAGAGAGTTCTACGGGTTGACCTTGAATAAAGATATAGAATTGACATTAGCCATAGAAAAATCCAAGTACTTAAATCGCATGGATGAGACACTCAGAACAATTTGCAGTCTTATTTCTCTCGATCTCCTTTTTCATATATCTTCTTGTAAGACTCCCAATGAAGCTTCGAACACCTTGGAAGGTCTATTTGGAAAACATAATGAGATGAGGAGACACATGATGGAGGTGGATCTGATCACATTGGATCCAAAAAGCTTCGATAATATCCAACATTTCCTTACAAAATTCAAGGATTTATTGTCGCAACTCAAAGCTTGCGGGTTGATGTAAAGAAACTCCTCGATACGACAACCATTCTAGTCACATGTGCAATTTTTTTTTTTCGTTTAAACAAATCACTTACAGACATTACCTAACTAATCCATTGAGAATGTGTTCTATGATTAATCCAAAAATTATTCTTACCCAATTCAACTTCACAATGAGGTCAAGATACAACATTAATAAGGACTTTAATCGGTAACCAGTGAACATATCCAGCATCATGTTAAGCAAAATTTCAAGAGAACAATGTCTAGCCTCCCGATCCTAGTCTAAATTTAGGACAAAATCAAGTAGTGACTAAACGCAATCTTCTTCTATCTTAAGGGAGTGAACCACTAAATATACAAACCATCATCACAACACTAGGAGAGAGAAGATCGAGATCTGACTGAATATCTGAAACAACATTCCTCCATACCCTTTCTTTTATTCTAGTCCCTCTTTTACTTGCACAAATATCAATCTCATTTAATAACATAAAACACTACTCTATCGAGAAAGAGTTCTCCAACCCCATTCCAATTCACTAAATAATCATAAACATAACATGGCATGAAATTTTACTTTCATAAGACCTTGTCATAACTATAACCCAATAAACTCTTCATAACAATCATGCGACCCTCAAACAGGCCTTGAGATAAAGTCTACATATGAATTAGTCATAAAAGAAGATTATTAATTCTATCTAAAAGTCATTATTATGGTATAAGTTAATGCACCTACCCAAGTCATATGAGGAGCCTTCTTAAGCTCTAGTTATTGCAGTTTAACACCTGTCAACAAGTCCCCACACAAACGTTTTACAACACCTATCGTAATTACAACTATACCTTTGATTGGAAAGGGATCCACAGTGATTGAATTTATTAAGGAATAAGACAATAAGTTGAGTGCAACCATAATTTATGTTTAATACACCCTTCTTAAAAATTAAATGATCTCGGTAAAGGTATTATTTTCTTCACCTGGCTCATATAATTATTATTAATGTAACATACAACAGGAACGTAATTTGAGATCCGAATACTACAACTGTGATAAGTAAAAACAGAGTTTTTATTTTTATTTTTAAAAGGATAACTTAAATGATCTGTATTTAATATGGATTGAATCCACGCATTCATAACAGGTGTCAATCAACCAAGGGTATTAGTTGGAAGCTGAATTATTTCCTAATTATGAGACTTGGCTAAATAAACTCACTTTTTAAGAAGGTAATCCCAACGCCACAACTGCATAGTCATCCCAAAAACACAGATATCCCTGACCAAACAGTGCAATAGATTCACCCCCTCCCAATACACAGTCAACGGGGAAAACAATTTGTTGACCCATCAATTAAACACTATTACTCATAGATAGTTATATGTCAACATTGGCTATAAGATACAATTTATAACGCAGTTAGCAATCTAGTCGATCTGTTTAGAATTCTGGAAACAAGCGTTCAATCTTGAATTGATAGCAAGGCGTTCAAAAATATTGGTATGTAAAAATCAAGAAGAAATACTGGAACAGAACTCATAATCGTTACCTTTAATCTCAATGTTAAGGAAAATAAAGACCCTTGGGTCCTCCGTAAACTTGATGTGAGGATATCATCGTTCGTCTTACAGATTTATAGGCAATATCTAGGCCTGGTATACAGGACTCTTACACTGAGTTATATGAGATTAAAACAACGATTACTATGCTAAAAGGAAATGAAACGCAAAGGAATAGTTGAGCCAACCGTCATAATATCGCTACAGTACATTGCACTATCAACTTCCATAATAACATTGTTGTCAATACAAATTTTATTGCAAACGTTCGCCTAACAATATTTCTGCGTAGACAAAAGGTAAAAGGCGGTAAGGGCATGGGTGGAATCACTGTCAGTAAAAGTTAAAAATTTAGCAGAGATATAATGGCTAAAATGTGCAGTCGACCGAGGTATAAGTAGAGGGTGATTTCTCAAGGTAAATTCACCATTAAATTAAAAATCGTCGATATGTCAAGAAATTCCCTCATGCGATTAAATATACTGTTATAACAACGCAATCCAAAATACTTTGAAATGTCATTCGAGTGGGAAAAACGCAAGCGGAATTCATCTTCAATAAATGAAAGTGCAGAGGTAAGATCACAGTACAATGCACGCAGAGACAGGAACGCACATGGTCAATATGACGATAAGACACACGCAACATTTACCATGGAATAAAAATGCCCAGGTCAAGGGAACGCCCAGCAGTAATAAACACAACTCAAATAAGGCGCAGGCCAGACAACAAGGAAAAACGTGAACTGCAAAGGGAATCGGCTGCAATCAATGATAATTCGATTTTGCGTTCGTCGTTCGCACGTAGATCTCGTCCAATAAAAGAGATGAATAAGATTTCCGGTTGCATGCAACATGCAATTCGGTTGCTTCAACCGTTAACCCCAGGCTCCAACCATTAAAATGAAGGGCAATGGAAGTTGGAAGGCCTTCAGTCGCAACTGGATTGGCAAAACGCTGACCATGAAAACAATTTAAAATGCAGGGCAACAAAAGCCAAATTTAATTAACGCCCCACACATACAAAAAGAACTCTAAAATAAACAATGCCCTCGCCCACCAAGCGCTGAAATGAATAATGCCTCTGCATATCAAATAAAAATAAAATGCCCACGCACACCAATAAAACGCTGAAAAATAAATATGCCCACTCAAGCTGAAAATAAGGACGCACCGAAAATCAGAATGTACACGATAGTAGCTGCTCAAGATGAGGGAAGAACGAAGGGTCCCAACGAACTGCCAGACACTTACAACGAAATGACAATCATACACCCAACAAAGGATGGCCAATGCATAAGGCGAAGCAGCAGTGAATTACAGACAAAAAGCCACAAGGAAGAATACATTTTCGAACCTATCTTTTATTACATTGGCAGTGTTATTTGAAAATTTACATATACCATCGATCTATCTACATTCAAGCGACTAAGATTCCCTTGATAACAGATTTTTCACAATCGCACAGAATTAGCAAGCAATACATATATCACCAATATTTGATACCAACGTAGACCATCATGCATCCTATTCGACTGAATTAATTAGACAAAGCATATCGTTGCCTCTCGCCCGCTTCGGAGATGTCCCGCGTTTCGTTCTGCGTCCCGTACTCCGTGCCGCGTCCTGCTCCGTGTTGCGTCCCGCTGGCCGACCGTAGAAAGCTCACCGGTACCTCCCAACCAACGCTAGGGGTACTCTTCTTCCCCCTTATCCCCCCGAGCCGCAAAGGGGCCACACAAGAACCAGAGATAGACTAGCGTCTCAGCTCGCCTCCACGGTTGAGCTACCACTCCAACACAGTTGAGACAAACCCAACTCCTCACAAGAAATCCGTCAAGACACAATTCGGTAGCGTAATGTTACGCTAACCGTCCCTCCCCCTTCTTCCTTCCTTCCCCTTTCTTTTATAGAATTTTTGAGACTAACCTAAATCCCTAAATCATTAATTAATTAACTTTTAATGACAACCCTCTAAACAGTCTCCGTCGTCCAAGTGTCACACATGCCTCTGGCTCTCCAAAATTAATTTCTTTTAATAATTAAAAGACTCAAATTCCTCACTCCCCCCCAAAAATCACTCCTTCAATTACTCCTTAAATTACTCCTTAATAAATCCTTAAATTACTCCTTAAATTACTCCTTAATCACTCCTTAATTTACTCCTTAAATTACTCCTCAATTTACTCCTTAATTTACTCCTAATTTATTCTATTATTTAATTCTCTCTTGTTATTTTTATTTTTGAACCCAAAAGATAAATGCAGTTTTTATCTTTTCAACATATTTAAAATTCCTATCTTTTAATACTCCTCCACTTTAATAATTTTTATTCCTTCTTTTCATTTAAAGACCATGGGTTTCACTTAAATTAATTCCCTCATTACTTTATCCCCTTTACTTTTAATAAGACTTTAATTAACACCTAGGAGGGTTTTAGTTTATGCCCTAGGTTTATTTTTGTAGAATCTTTTCTTAGGGCTTGTCAATTTAACTTAGAGATGTTTTAATTTAGGTGTTGATTTGAACAGGGCGATAATTTAATTAGGGGAGTAGTTTTAATAATTTTATCAGGGGTTAAGGTCTTAGGGTCATTTAAGTTGTCTCCTCATCATCTCCATGCGACGTGCCCTTCAGGACGCACTACGTGCTCCAAGGGTTCCACTCGCCTCGTTTGCTTCCGTTGCACGACGTGCCCTTCAGGATGCACCACGTGCTCCAAGGGTGCCACTCGTTGACTTGCAATTCTTTGCGCGACGTGCCCTTCAGGATGCAACACGTGCTCCAAGGGTACCACTCGCTGACTTGATGGATTGGTAGACTCTATAACCCCTGGAGTCAACACTCCACCAGGTGAACTTGTGGGAGACTAAGGGCTCTAAGGAATAAGGCCCCCGCCTTATTGCGCGCCCCTTAGAATCATCGTGAGCGACTGTCGCATTCTGCCCTCACGGCATTGTGGATCCTCTCGAACTAGGTAATCGTTAACCTACAGTTTGAGCCATGGCGGGAATGCTAATAGGCTGTGGCAGGGCTGCTGTCACACCTCTCCCTCAATCTCTCTGGAACTCGTGTGTGGCCCCTTTACTCCATATGTGAGTTTGGTCGGAAAGCTATCGTCAGCCTGCATCATCAACCATCATGTCAGATCATGTCAACAACATATCATGAAATCAATAGCATATCATCAAAACCACACAATATCACTGTAAATGAAACAACCCAAACAGTCCACTCCCTGACTCAATCCGGAGTCCAAGGGAGTTCTGCCGATGCCTCTACATCCTCAAGGTCCGAAACCCTGCACACTCAATGAAACCGAGTCAGCAACACCTGTCTACATCAATGTAGTAAAACATCATGTCATATAACTTAACGCATCATAATGAAGGAAAAAGTTTTATCATCATAAAAATCCAGATCACTTGCGAGCAAGTGTCCTCAAAGAATAAGTTTGGTAAGTGCGCGAGAGCGGGATGTTACAGTTGATAAATCGAAGCAGGAGAAACAAATGGTTCTCACCATTCTCTCCAAGATTGGTCCTGAATTCTCTATATTCATATCTACATTCCATACTGTCATATTCTCCTCTTGATCCACCTGGAAGATGCCTTCTCTTGAGGACTTTATCGAATCCTTGACACAAGAGCAAACTAAGCTCATCAACATGGGCACAATCAAAGGCCCAAGGGCATATGCACTCACTGTGCATGATGGAAGCCACACATATTAGAAATATAAAGATAAAGATAAATGGAAAGCTCATGCACATTCAAAGAAGGAAGGTTACAAAAAACCTTCACCGATGCCTCTGGATCCAAAGGGGAAAAATACATGTACTATCACAAAGGATTCCATTCAGAATCCACATGCATGAAAAAATTAAAAGATCTGATGTCTCAAATACTTCAACAAAAAAACCTTGGAGATCGCATCCCCAAGGGTGAAAATAAGAAGAAGTCAGAAGATCTGAATTACATAGTAACCTCATGGGTCCTTTTCTGCATCCATCGATCAACAAAGAGAGGTTTGTTCTCATTTTTGTTGATGATTTCTCACATTTTACTTGGATCTACTTTCTCAGGAAAAAATATGAGTTCTTTCAACACCTCAAAGATTTCAAAGCCTTGGTTGAGACACAGTCTGGAAAGAAGATCAAAGTCTTATAAACTGATAACGGGGGAGAGTATGTAAATCATGAGGTCCATAATCTTTTCCTTGAGGCGGGGATTCAGTTGCAACACACAGTTCCCTATACTCTGCAACAAAACGAAGTTGTTGGGCAGAAAAATAAATATCTAAAGGAGATGGCATCTTGCATTCTGCATGAAAAATAACTACCACCAAGACTATGGGCCGAATCACTTAATTGTGCAACATACATCCAAAACAAGTCTCCCCATAGATCTGTCAAGAATAATACCCCTTACGAGGCTTGGAGCAGGCTCAAACCGGAGGTGACCCACTTTTGCATTTTTGGTTCATGTGCATCGGCCCAGATTCCCTCTGAAAAGATGAAGGCACTTGATCCACAGAGCACTGAGTGCATTTTTTTTGGCTACCCTGACGATGTGAAGGGATATAGTCTTATTGATCTTTTCTCATACCGACTCATCATTGAGTGAAGTGTCCAATTCGAGGAAAGTGTCTCGCATGCACCTCAACAACCGCATGTAGACACCTTTATTCTTCCACCTGTCTGAGATGATGAGCATGCACATGATGAATATTCTTTAGACACCAGTTCTGATTGAGAGGACTCAAATGATTCAGATTTAGAGTTTGTACAGTCAAATGTAGAGTCAGAGCATCCAAATGCAGCTGCAAAGCCAAAGAAGAGGCCCAAGTAGGCACAAAATACTTTTAAGGCTGCAGGGGATCTCATTGATGATCCAACGGATACTAGGAGGACTTGATCTAATTTTGAGGAGCCTCATATTGAACTCACTTCCATTGAACCATTGCCCTCCATAAACCTTTTCTTGGTTTAGTCTTCATATCCACAGTATTATGGGGAGCCTGTTGGAAATCCCTTTTGGGAATTGACCATGCAGGAGGAGTACGGCTCCCTCCTCAAGAACCAGACTTGGGATATGGTTCCTCTTCCTTTTGGGAGGAAACTTGTTATATGTAGATGGGTCTACATGAACAAGAGTGCAATGGATAGACATATTAGCAGATACAAATCTAGGCTTGTTTCGAAAGGACTTCAATAGGTTCAACGTATTACCTATGATGAGACCTTCGTTCTAGCAGCGAAGATGGATTCCATGCGATTGGCACTTTCCATTGTAACAACCAAAGGATGGGAAGTCCATTGGATGGATGTGAATAATTCATTTCTTCATGGTGATCTCTCTGAGGAGATCTACATGGAGTAGCCCCAGGGATTTATGCAGGACTCATCTTTGGTCTCTCGACTGAAGAAGTCCCTTTATGGCCTCAAGAAGGCTCTGAGGGCATGGTATGCCAATATGGACTCCTACCTATTGTCACATAACTTTGTATGTTTTAAATCATACCCAAATGTCTACATGCTCAGGACAATTGATTCACTTCTACTTTTAGTTTGTACGTTGATGATTTGTTGATCATCGGTTGCTCAACTTCAGTGAGTGCTGCAGTCAAGAGGATTCTACATGATACATTTTTTATGACAGACATGGGTCTGCGACATTTCTTTCTTGGACTCGAGATCAGTCAATATGCACTAGGCATCAAACTATCTCAGGCCAAGTATGCACGAAATATCCTTGAGAGATTTCACATGACAGACTGCAAGTCTTCTCTGAATCCTTTCCTATCAGGATTCAAACTTGAGGATGGCAGAGAGACTCCATTGGTTGACAACACACTATACAAACAACTAGTGGGGATCTTGTTGTATCTCACACACTCTAGACTATAACTCTCATATGCATTTGGCACAGTTTCCAGGTTCATGCAGGAGCTGCATGAGCTACGTATAGGGAACCATCACCTTTGGGATTCATTATGAAACAGACTCTACACTAGATCTCATCGAGTTTACTGATTCCAACTCGGATGGTGATATAACTGATTGCAAGTCCACACCTGGTTACTCACTCAGTCTTGGTTTCGGGCCTATCTGTTGATGGAGAAATAGGTAAGCTTCCATTTCTTTATCTTCAGTTGAGGCAAAGTATAGAGGGGTAGAAACATAACCATTCAGGCTATGTGGCTACAAAATTTTCTCACTGAGTTGGAAATTTAGTTTCATCAGCCAATCGTCATCTGGTGTGATAACCAGAGCACTATGAATTTCTACAGATATTCAGTTCAGAGGCAATGGATGAAGCACATAGAGATCCACATGCACTACATCCAAGACTTAGACATTCATGAATATATTCGGCCCTATCCATGTACAGGTACATGACTGAATTCGATCCTGTACCTGTACATGGACATGGCCGAATATGGCCCTGTCAATTTACAATATATGGACAGGACCATATTCGGCCCTGTCCATGTACAGGTACAGGCCCAAATTCGGGCCTATACTTGTACATGAACAGGGCCGAATATGGACCTGTCAATTTACAATATATGGACAGGGCCGAATATGGTCTTGTCAATTTACAATATGTGTTTATGAATTTAACTTTAAATAAATCCTTCATTACAATTGCATTGATATAGAGAACAATAAATATAGTTTTGTTGTGGCAACATTGTTCTCTTATTTTTTAATACAAGCAACTTCTACAATAATTTTCTTACTTTTTAAATTAACATCTAAAATTAGATTTGCATGCATAGAGTTATACAATGGTTGTTACATTTATGGAACCATTTTGAATATGACCATTGTTTTATGTTAATTTATATATTGATGAAATCCATGGTGATTAAATTTGAGTTTCTTTAAGATGTATTTTGGGATGTAATGTAAGAAATTCATGATGCAAATAAAACTCAACTAATGAGATTATGAATAAACCATATTATCTTTTCTTTAAAGGAAAAAATGTAAGGGTTGATGTAAGCTAATTCTTTCCTCTCATCACATGTCAATTGTAATACAAATATATAAAAAAGGACAATCTCGTTACTAGGAAGAATTATTGGGTACATGCACAACATTTTAGAATATGGTGTAAAATGTTGAAACTTAGAAAATTGAATTAAAGATTCCAAAATATATAACCTTAATTCATGAGAAAATTATATAAATAAAAAAAATCACTAATAAGGGTATGCTAGTTTTCCTCTTAAAATATAATGCATATGTTCTCATTAAGATGTCATTTTAATATCTAAATGATAGAATTTCTTAAAACAAATTACTTTTCACATTGGTTTCTTCTTCAAGGATCTCAGGGCCAAGGAATGAAACTGCCAATTTGTTTACTATAAGTTTTGGTGGTTTCATGTCCTAATATTTTCATAAATTTTATTGGAATAACATTTTTTAATGCCCTAGAATCCAACATACAATTATGCAAAAACAATTCATAACTTCTTTTTTTTAAGTAACCACTTTTTCTTCATAACTTGAGTTGGTTGGGTTCCTTTAGGACTTCCATGTGGTCACTTACTTGTATTTATTTGATTTTGATTACTGGGATTTGGATCAAGGTTAGACTTTAAACTAGGTTACTTTGAGTTGGATTACTTTTGGCTTATTTTTGAATTTGTTTACCCCTACATTCATAAGTAACCCAATCCTTCTCACAAATTCTCCTCTTGAATTCCTCTTCGGATGGATTGGGTGATAATTACCTATCAAT
>ML819894.1:202426-218098 GCA_009831015.1 Picea engelmannii | reverse complement strand
AATTTTTTGAAGTTGACCAAGATGAAAACGTTGCAGATTTTAAACACGTGTTTTTTTACACCTTGTATCTATCTTAATTTTTACTTAAAAGTAAAATCTAAAAATACCCTTTTGAAGAGAACAATTTAACAATTATGAATATAAATTTTCCATAATTTTCCATTTTGTATTTTTAGAGATATGGATTTTTCATTTCACCGAATCATAATCTCATCTAAAAATATTATGCAATGTTTTTTTATAAAATTAAATAAAATTAGATAAAAACAATGAAAATGAAAACAGATTATATCTAATGAAAGAAGATTCAATTTTAAAAATGTTGGTATCGATTCTCAAACTAAATTATGAGTATTTTTAGGAGTCTGCTACCTCCAAAGATGAAGTAAGATGGAGAGAATTTGCATTTTCCTACAAACAGTCTCATTTTCAAGTTTTTGGCCGAAATATTCTTTCGGCCGAAACCTAGTTTTTAACGGAATCCATTACAAATAAACGTTTCGACCGAAAAGTATTTCGGCCGAAATATGCTTACCATGGGAAAATAATTCATCCAAAAAACATTGTATACGAATTTCGATGGCACCATTAAATTTAACGTGAAAATTTTCGGCCGAAGGAAACATTTGTTCGGCAGAAAAATTGCCGCTAGAAATTTTGGAGACCCGATTGTCACGAAAGTGTTACCCAGATTCATGATTTTACCCCAGAGCAAAGAACTAAGATTAAACTCTCTGCTTTCCTGTGCAGAAATAGTAAAATCTACTACTATGGATTCTTCCATCTATGTTCATATTGTACTTAACCTATATGTCATGTAATGCTTGCAGTTGCTTGTGGTGCGCCCTATGTCTTCTTGTTGTGGTCATCGTGGTTGCGTCTTGTTAGTCGTCGGGTGGCGACGTGAGTCAAGTGTGTATGTTTCCTTCTACACATGCACACACCCTTTAAAAAAAAAATGGCGTACCTGTTATCAGATTTGTTGTTGTAATGAGGAGGTTCGTTACATATGGTATTAGAGCAGGTTCGACCCGCGACTTGGGATTCACTACAGCTTTCGTGACTTGAATTGATTGATTATACTGTTGTTGATCGAGTTCATTATGTGCGTGTAGGTAATAATGGTTAGAGGATGCCACAGAGGCAGACGATGGGGTGCTAGGGAAGGAGGCGTGACGACTCCAGTAGCATCCACACCTGAGGGGTCTAACCCCTAGGGAGGCGAGCAAGTTCCCGGACAGGAGCAGAGAGCGGTTGGTAATGTTGTTGAGATGATGAGATATTTTCAGTGCATGTCTGAGGCACTGATCAGCCGATTGGATAGAGACGAGGCGAGGGCGTCGACACCCATTGAGGTTCCGCCGTGCGCACTGGCCGTTATAGGTAGCATTCACCGTGAACTTGAGAAGGTTCAATTTTCTGAGTTCTTTGGTGCCCCAGATGGTGCCACCGCCGAGGCATGGTTGGAGAACATGGCGATGTGCTTCGCACTTCATGATTATACCTCCAACATGAAGGTCCGCATGGCGGTCTTGCAACTGAAGGGGAGTGCTCTACTATGGTTGAAGACGCTCTTGCCACAACTGAACATGGTCGTTGAAGACATGTCATGGAAACTATTCGAGGAATGGTTCCGAGAGAGGTACCTTTAAGAGGAATTCATTGAGTGTCAGCTCAATGAGTTCAACGCATTACGACAGGGAGGTCATACGGTGCCCGAGTATGAGGCACGATTCATGGAGCTACTCTGGTATGCTCCGCACCTTAACACAGAGAAACTCAAGGTCAATCGGTTCGTGTTTGACCTTAACGACAACCTGCGTGCAAAGGTTAGGATCTTGATGCCTCAAACCTTGCACGATGTTGTCCAAAAGGCCCTCATAGCAGAGAAGGAGCTTATCAATGGGGGTCAGACCAGGACTCCAGCTAGACCCGCACGGTAGGGTTCATCTGGCACACTGCAGCATCAGACACCAGCGAGGCATACGTCAGGATATCATGGCTTACAGAGAGGATCCAATTTCACTACACCCAGATGACCGTCACCTCAACATCGGGCACTTTATCGAGGAACATATCACCAGCAACAGCCTCACCCGTCGTCGCAGCCGTTTAGGCATGTTCAGCAGAACATACCTGGGTTCCAGTCCGGTGGGCCGTCATCTTCTACTTCGGGTACTAGGACTACTGGGCCGAAGAAGGGGTGTTGGATGTGTGAGGACCCACACTACTAGTGCGACTGTCCTATGGAGAGGACCAGAGCATCCGGATCAGTTGGACCCACTATAGTGGGAGATATGGGCAAGGCCCATCAGATTTACACAACGGTGAATAACCGCCAGGCAAAGCACCAGTCGACTATGCTCGAGATGACAGGTACTGTCACTGACCAGACCCTTAGTATTTTGATAGACCTAGGTGCTACTGAAAGTTTCATTTCTGGTGCAATGCTAAAAAGGATTAAGGTTAAGGTAGTCGAACAAGATGAGTTTAGCTTCATAGAGATGGCTTTAGGAGAAAAACAGAAAGTTAGAGGAAAGGTTACGGGTTGTGCCCTTAACCTGGGAGAGTTTGTCATGAGGGTCAACCTATACGTCATGATCTTAGGATATTATGACATCATGATAGGTATGGATTGGTTGGAATCGCATGAGGCGATACTCAACTGTAAAAAGAAACGATTGAGCTTGGTCGATGACAAAGAAAAGAGACGTGTGATAGTAAGATGGAACCAGGGAGTTTCCCTGAGGTTTGTCTCTTCCTTACAGCTACAGAAGATTATGCACAAGGGGTGCAAGCATTATGTGATCCTTGCGCTAAATGAAAAGGGAGTGGTGGAAGGTCTAGAACACCTTCCGGTGGTGAAGGATTTTGCAGACGTATTTCTAGAGGAGTTACCTAGGATGTCGCCGGAAAGGGAATTGGAGTTTACCATAGACTTGAAACTGGGGACCGAACCGATAGCAATAATGCCTTATCGGATGTCGACCCTGGAGTTGCAAGAGCTAAAAATGCAACTGAAGGAGTTGTTGGACCTGGGGCTGATACGCCCTAGTGTGTCACCATGGGGTGCACCAGTTATTTTCATATGAAAGAAGGACGGGTCATGGAGGCTTTGCATTGACTATTGTCAACTGAATAAGGCTACAATCAAGAATCAGTATCCCTTACCAAGAATTGATGATCTGTTCGATCAAATGAAGGGTGTGACAGTGTTCTCCAAGATCGATTTGCGATCAGGATATCAACAGTTACGGATCAAGGACGATGACATCCCTAAGACCACCTTTAAGATGAGATTTGGACATTACGAGTTTACTGTTTTTCCGTTTGGACTGACAAACACCCCAGGGGTATTTATGAGTTTGATGAACGGGGTGTTCCGCGAGTACTTGGACAAGTTCGTCCAAGTATTCATTGACGATATTTTGATCTACTCTCAGACGATGGAGGAGCATGAACAACACTTGCGCTTGGTATTACAGTGTTTATGAGAACACAAACTGTATGGGAAGTTGTCCAAATGCTCTTTTTATCAATCGAGGATTCACTACTTAGGGCATGTCATCTCCGGCGAAGGCATTGCCATGGATCCAGCAAAGGTTGAGGCTATTATGGAATGTCCTGTGCCGACAAATGTCACAGAAGTGGGTAGTTTTATGGGTTTAGCAAGATACTATCGAGAGTTTGTCGAGGGATTTTTGAATATAGAAAATCTGATCACGGAATTGAAGAAGAAAAACAAGAAGTTTGTTTGGACTGAGAAATGTTCGGAAGCATTTCGAAGGCTGAAAGAGTTGTTGACCACAGCGCCGATACTAAAGGTCCCTGACATGGATGCAGACTTCTTGGTATGCATTGACACATCCAAGGAAGGTTTAGGCGGAGTCTTGATGCAAGACGGACGATTGATTGCTTACATTTCGAGGAAACTAAGAAGGCATGAGGAAAACTACGCGACACATGATTTGGAGTTATTAGCCATCGTATATGCCTTGAAGGTATGGAGACACTACCTTGTTGGAGGAAAATTTGAATTAAAGACTGATCATTGTGGACTACAACACATTTTATGTAAAGCGAACTGAATGCGCAACAACATCGTTGGTCGGAATTTCTTAGCGAGTATGACTTTGAGATTACTTACATAAAGGGAACAGTGAACCGAGTGGCGGATGCCTTGAGTCAGAGGCCACACATCTTTTCGGTGTTACCTCTTCAAACAAATATACATGAGAAGATTCTCACTTTACAATGTGATGATGATTGGTACAAAGAAGTCGAGGATTTTATCAGACAAAACACAATGATGGTACCACGATATGAGGGATATTCATTTGATAGTGATGGTTTATTGAGGTTTAGAATTCGGATTTACATACCGCCAAATGACGAGTTGAGGATGTTGATCCTGAGTGAGGCTCATAGAGCAGTTTACATGGCGCACCCAGGAGTCATGAAGATGAGGGAAGACCTTAAACCCTTATTCTTCTAGAAGGGAATGAAGGCCTACATAGTCAACTTTGTGGCTAAATGTCTAGAGTGTCAGTAGGTAAAGGCTGAACATAGACACCCGGCAGGATTACTTCAACCACATGCCATTCCGGAATCGAAGTGGGAAGTTATTTCAATGGATTTTATTGTTGGATTGCCACTAACGGCAAGGAGACACGACTTGATTTTTATAGTAGTAGACACTCTGACAAAGAGTCCTCACTTTATTCCTATGCGTACGACATATCAGGCACCTAACGTAGTGAGAGTTTTCATCAGTGAGATTGTGAGGCTGCATGGCGTGCCTAAAAAGATTATATCCGATCGAGGATCGGTGTTTACTGGATGAATTTGGACGAGTTTCCAAGACGCCTTGGGAACCCAACTTAATTTTAGTACTGCATATCACCCAGATACTGACGAACAGACAAAATGAATGAACCAAACCTTGGAAGACATGTTTCGCATGTACATGATGGACCAACAAAAGCTTTGGGAGGAGTTCTTGCCACTAGTAGAGTTCGCTTACAACAACAGTTACCAGAGCACCATTAAGATGGCGCCTTTTGAGTTTCTTTATGGGCGACCGTGTCAGATTCCCTTGAGTTGGGATTGGCTTAAGGATAGGGTCCTAGTGGGACCAAAAGTGATCCAAGAAATGGAAGAGAAAATGCAAACCATAATACAAAGGATAAAAGAAGCGTAGGATCGACAAAAGAGTTATGCCGATATGCACCGAGTCGACCGTAGTTACAAGGTCGGCGATCGAGTCTTCTTGCGGGTTAAACCGCATAAGAGTTCGATCAAGTTTGGAAAGGGATCTAAACTCTCTCCTAGGTTCATGGGACCTTTTGAGATTGTGGAGAGAAAGGGGCCCATGGCCTATCGACTAGCCTTGCCTGATTATTTGAGGCGTATGCACGATGTTTTTCATGTATCTATTTTGAGACATTATATTAGTGATCCTACACATGTGATTGACATGATTTCCTTGCAGATGTTGGATGAGGGAGCGCTCACGGCTGAGCCCATCCGCATATTATATCATCGCATTCGACAGTTACACCATCGAACAGTAGATCAGGTCAAGGTCATGTGGGACAGTTATAGTCCGCACTCAACGACCTGGGAGGATGCATATGATATGCACCAACAGTTCCCATTTTTGTTTGATATATAGACTTATGATACTTTGGTACTTTTATTTCGGCATTTATACTGAGAAACTTCGGGACAAAGTTTTGACCAAGAGGGGGTGTATGTAACATCCTACTCTAGCACACTGAAGAAACATATTCTTTGAGGACACTTGCTCGCAAGTGATATGGACTTTTATGTTGTTAAAACATTTACACTTGATTATGATGCGTTATGATAGATGACATGATGTTTTACTGCTTGACATAGACAGGTGGTATTCACTTAGTTGTATTGAGTGTGCAGGGTTTTTGGACCTTGAGGATGCAGAGGCATCGGTGGAACCCCCTTGGACTCCAAATTGAGTCAGGGAGTGTGCTATTGGGTTGATTTATTTACTACGATATTTCATTGATTTGATGATATGATGTTGACATGTTCTGACATGATTTTTGGATGATGTAGGCTGACGATATCTTGCCGACCGGACTCACATATGGAGTAAAGGGGCCACACATGATTTCCAGAGAGGTTGAGGGAGAGGTGTGGACAACAGCCCTGCCACAGCCTACTAGAACTCCCACCGTGGCTCGAACTGTAGGTTAACGATTACCTAGTTCGAGAGGATCCAYGATGTCATGAGGGCAGACTCTGACAGTTGCTCACGATGATTCTARGGGGTGCCCAATAAGGTGGGGGCCTTATTCCTTAGAGCCCTTAGTCTCCCACAAGTTCACCTGGCGAAGTGTTGACTCGAGGGGTTATTGATGTCTACCAATCAGTCAAGTCAGTGAGTGGCACCCTTGGAGCATGTGGTGCATCCTGAAGGGCACTTCGTGCAAAAGAAACACAAGTTGGTGASTGGCACCCTTGGAGCACGTGGTGCATCTTGAAGGGCACGTCGCGCAAACGAAACGAATGAGGCGAGTGGTACCCTTGGAGCACGTTGTGYGTCCTAAAGGGCACGTTGCGTTGATGAGGTTGAAGAAACAAACCTAGATGGCCCTAAGACTTTAAAGCCTTAAGAAATCYWTAAACAACTTCCCTAACCAAGTGTCGCCCAGTTCAAAATCTAAGTCCTAAGTCTAAAACTTTTCTAAGGTAAAAATTTAGTCTAACCTTAAGAGAAAGACCCTAGAATAAAAATAACATTTTAAACAAAAAACCCACTTAAGTAATAGTTCGGTCTTCATGAAATTCTTGGGGTAAATGACGAGAATAAGAATTTAATTAAAACTAATGGTGTTAAAATTTTGCAWAGAAGAAATTAATTCCTAAATTGTGAAAGAACAAAAGATATTAAATAAATAATAAATGAAAAGATTAATTAGCACATTTACCTTTTTGGTTTAAAAAAAAGAGAAGGGAATAATAAAAATAGGGAAACTAATTAATAAAGGAAACATAGTAAAGGAAGGAAGGGGACATAGGGTAAAAATAAAAGTTAACGTAGTAAGGAATCTGCAATTAAGAACTTCCTAAAATGAACTAAATTTAGCAACATCATTTTAGAAAATTTACTAAAAACATGTAAGGGGATCTAGGAACACCTAGGAGTAAATTTAGGAGTGATTCTAGGTGGGTGAGGGAAATGAGAAATTTAATAAATTAAAGAAAATAATTACTTGAGGAAAGAGGGGGATGGACGACACCTATTTTCCCATTGACTATCCGTTAAAGTGTTTCTGGGCTAGCTGATCTCTGCTCTTAACGTGCTCCTTGTGATTCCACCCAGTTTTTTACTTACCTCGCAACTATATAATTAACAACCTCACTTCAGGACTTTATCTATGAAGTTAGGTGGGTTGGCATAATTATTTGTGTTGTATTTGTGTCGAGTTGCACCTGTACTAGTTCTCCTACCATACTCGATTTTTGACGCAAAATTTATGACTGAATTTTACTGAATATAATTGTCCGAATCAATTTATGAAATAACATTCTGTGTTGCGTGGCCAATATATTTTTCCCATATATGTTTGCGCTGCCAATATTTTTCCCATGCAAAATTCCTTGTATCACTGGTGGCGGTTGGGTTCCTTCTGTGTATATAATCGCATCTTCAAAATCCATCATTTTAAATTGGATTGCATTTTCTGTGCACAAGCTTTGTTTTTTTTTCAGAGCCATATCATATTATATTTTCTAAATTTGACTGTATTATCTGTGCACAAGTCGACTTCTTGACACCAGCATATCCATGGCTTGGTGAATGAGGTTCATAATTATTCAGTACTAAACTATGAAATGCATTTAGCGAATGCGTTTAACTTTGCCTGTTGTTGGAATTATGAGAACATCATTTTTTTATTTTGAAAAATCTCCATATTGAAAGTAAAAAGAAAAGAAAAAAAAGAACTTGACGGTTGAGTATCTCTCCATGAGAAGACTTCCCCTTCAGCGATTGGCCAGGTGATGACCAGGTGTGTTCCTCCTGCGAACCGTTCTGGTGATTAATTCTGCGTTTGGGGGTTAGTTTCCATACGAAGTGGGGAAAGATACCCACATGTTTTAACCTGTCCCAACCTTGCTGCATGGTGGACTCTATTTTGGGGTCTTGATTCCCTGAACTGAGGCCTGTACCCATGCCTTCCCTCCCTCACCTTTTTCTGACAACGAAATTAATGAGAATTCTTTCCACCTGTGAATTACAGATATTTTTTTTGGTTCTTCATTTTCTAATTAACACACAGAAATCAATAGATCGTTTCTTCAATGATTAAGAGGGTCCAGTCTTTGTGCATGGTTTTTCTTGATGTTTTAGTTAAATTATTTTGAGAATTCATTTCTGGCATTTTTCATTTTTGTGATATCACTGACAATTCATTCTAGCAAACTTGTGTTGGCAATTCGTTTCTGGAATTTTCATTTTTGTAAGATCATTTGACAATTCGTTTTGGCAATTAGTGTTGGCAATTCATTTCTAGCATTTTTATTTTTGTGAGATTAATTCTGAGAATTCGTTTTTGAAATTTTGTGCTGGCAATTTCGTTCTGGCACTTCCGTTTTTTAAGTTGGTTTCTGAATTTTTTTCAAGCACATTTTGTTCTGGTAGTTAATGATTTATCAAGGTTAAGGGATGAAAAGATGTGATTTGGATTAAATTGGAAATTGCCGAATTGATTCTCGGATTCCGTCAGTGCCAATTTAGAAATTGCCGGATTGATTGGGTCTCTGACAACTGTCTTTGATGGCTGCCAATTTAAGGCATGATTTCTGGCATGCACGCCTCAGTCGCCCTTTTGGTCTGGCATGTACTCATTGCTGTTCGTTTTATTATTAATGATATCATAAATTGTGTTAGTAAGGTGTAAATGTATTGATTAGGTAATGTTGTTACTGTAATACGTAAAGGAATGTCATTGAATATTTTGTTTATAAAATATGTAATTGTAATATATTGTTTTTGAAGTATGTAATTATAATGTTCTTGCTATATAATAAAATGCAGTGTTAGTGTTGATAACCTATGAAATGTAAGTTCATTGTTATTTTATGTGCAATGTATTGTAATGTAAGATCATTGTCATATGCTGTTTTTGAAATATGTAAATGTATTGTTCTTGCAATATAAATAAAATGCAATGTTAGTGTTGATATCATATGAAATGTATGATCATTGTTATTTTATTGCAATGTTATTGTAATTAGAAAATGTAATGATATGGTTATCTTATTGTAATGCTAGTGTAAACTATTGTTATTGATAAACAAAGATGGTGGAATGTCCTGGAATTAAGTAGAATAAATTATTCGGAGTTAGTAAATGAGGGTTGTTGTTCATTTAAATAATGTTGAACTTGGGTGTTTGTTGTCGGAGTCTTTTTKTCATGCGCCTTCCGTAAGGGACATAGTCGTTCTTCTTATTTATGTTGTACTTGATTGTAATCAATTAGTTTCTTGGTTTGTTTGTGTCGGGCGGGATGTAGACACCTCCACGTAGGCTAGTGTGTAAGGGTGGGTGTGTGATTATTTTTCTGTGTAAGGAATCCAATGTCATATCAAGAGTCTCGGGCCCTTTAAAGGCAGGGTTTTCACTCTTGCGACACACCTAACAGAGATTACTAGTTTCTGCCTGAGCAGTTAGCCAGGAGCCTATCTGACATTCTCTCTCTCAAGGGCAGAGAGCTAAGATTAAACGCTCTTTTTTCTTGTGCAGAAATAGTAAAATCTACTACTATGGATTCTTCCATCTGTGCTCATACCGTATTTAACCTGTATGTCATGTAATGCTTGCAGTTTCTTGTGGTGCACCCTATGTCTTCTTGTTGTGGTCATTGTGGTTGCATCTTGTTAGTCGTTGGGTGGCGACGCAAGTCAAGTATGTATGTTTCCTTTTACATCCACGCACACTCTTTAAAAAAAAAATATTGTACCTGTTATCAGAGTTGTCATCGTAATGAGGAGGCTCGCTACAACAATTATGTATTTAGTTCAACCATATCCACAACTATCCAACAATTTGTCCTTAAATATTTCAAGTGATCCAACTATATAATATAACATTTGCACAATTCATATGTTATATAATATAACATTATCCAATATGTGATCAGATAATAGCACACCACTTAGTAAAGAAATATTTCTTATGTGCCAATATTAAAGGCATAACAAGTTGTTGTGTACCATACTAAAGATTTATTATGTTATCAGTGGGCATGTGAGGTTATGAAGATTAAAATTTTTGTTTTGGGGATTCTAATGCATTGCATTGTATGTGTTCTTAATGGATCCAACCATAGATAACTTTTAAGGAATCTTAAAGAAATTTTCTAATATGTTTTTTTTAGTGGATCCAACCATACAAAACTTTTCATGAATCCCCTTGCTTGTTTTTTTGAATTGATTTCCCTCGGGGAACCCAAATTCTGATTTCAATGACTTCTCTGTGTGGGTTTTATTGATTATTATGAAAATATTTTCATTTTATCTTCTATTACTTATCCCTTTAGTCATCAGTCTATGCTTGAGAAGTCAGCCAAGAGCCGAATCGACGGTTGTCACTTCAGTGTTTAAAGACATATGGACTCAAATGCCATCATTTTCTATGCATGGATGATGAGTGAAGGATATGAATTTTCCATGATTTTTATGGAAACCTTACTTATCTTTGAGTTGATTGATTCATGGTTGAATGTCTAGTCTTTGTGCCTTGTTATGAGCGAGTATCTCTGCGGCTTGATTGCTTAAAAATTTGATTTATCTCTGCATTTTTAATTTCTTGAACTTGTGTACATCTCTGCATTTTTATTGATAAAATCAGCATTGTGGATAGATATTGAGGAGAGATGTTGACACGGGATTCTCCAAACATTCCTTGAAAATTCTCTAGGTATTTTGAAGAAGGAAGAACAATAACTCCTTCTTCGACTGACACTCTGAGTGAGAAACAACAATCTCGTCAGAGGAGATTTTCAAACACGTTTGTGAACAGATCAACTGCAAAACCTGATAAAACCAGTGCTATGGATGTATCCTTCTTATATAGGTTGTGCATCGATACTCCTACACCTAAGAATAAAGGGAATACCTCTGGACAAGAGAATATTTCTGGTAATTTTATTTGATTTTGTTTATTTCTGTTGTATTTTTTTGTATTTAAATTTATCTGAGGTTAAATATTGAGGTTACTTTCAAATGTGTGTGTAGACAATGAATTTAGACCAAGGGCCAACAATAAGAGTGGTTTTCATGAAGATTCAAATGTTGATGCAGAGGGTGAAGGTGGATTTAGGAGGTCACGTTATAAAAAAATAGAAGATTACACACCTACGTCCACCTATCCTTTAGATGTTGGTGATGAACTTCCCTGGGAAGAGAATACTGAAGAAATGATACTTGAGCGATGCTCAGGTATTAAAAATAGGTTGGAAAATGATTTAGTGGTCTTGGAACTCCCTCAGGAGAGAAAGAAAAGTTTGCAAATTTTTTTGCATTTATTGAAAAACTTTATGGATGCATATTAGAAGATGGGGAAAACCCTTGATAGTTTTTTCGATCTAATGAGGCGGCGAAAGTGGGAGGTGATGGGTCCTGATAAATGGGAGGTAGTAAAAAATAGAGTTTCAAAAGAATACGTCATTTTCATGTTCAATTTCAAAGATGGCCCAAAGCGGAAGATGTTGAAGGTGAAATATTTTAAGCACCTTGACTTTGCAGGACATCTGTATAACAATTTTTTGACGGCATATGGGAAATTGTCGTGGAACGATGAGGTTCGACACTATTTTGAAAGACACTTTTTTGTAGAGTTTTTCTTGCATATGCACTCTGATTATACTAGTCTACCGTCCAAATATTATAGGATTGGTAAATGATGTACATATGATCACAAATGAGCATATCGAAATGCGACATTTCCGAGGCCTCTACAACCTTTGGTACCTCACCCAACAGGGGGCATTTTCTTCACTTTCAGAGTTTCAGGCTACATCAGAAGTTGGAAAAGAGGCTAGGATTGCAATCAGGAAAAATTTGGAAGCTATTTTTTATGGTGTTGATGTTGGCATGAAGTGTCAGCAAGCGAAAGCCAATTCTTGGGCCATATTTTTTGATAAAATAGATGCAGAGTTAGATACAATGTCAGTAGAAGATGTTTTGAAGTATTAAAAATTTTGCTAGGATGGTTGGAAGAAGGTCATTCATAATGATACCTGAACCGTAGATTGGTATGTGTTCTATTTAGGAAATGTTTGACACATTTTGTGATGAAGACCTAATTTTGAACTTGAACATGTTCAAATATTTGAGAATAGACTCTATCCCACATCAAAAAAGAGAAAATTTCTAAATTTTCCTCGATTACATTCCTTTCTTTCTTGTCCAAGAATGGCATATTATGGAAAAAATTGTTTTTTCTACATACAACGAGTGAATTCCTTCTTGCTAAGGTATTGTCAAACTCTTAACAAAATTGGTTACTAATTACAAAAACCAACATTCAATTAGATTTACAAATAAGCTCACACATATTGTATATGTGAGATCGCTCAGATAATTTCAAAGAGCATTTCATTATATCTGATATGAATACATCCCATTTAAATGGTTTTTTAAGAATGACTTAATATACATGTGAAAATTTGTGTTTTCTTCATGTACATGGAACATTAGATGAGAACATCTATTCCACCGAAGAAAGAGAAGATAATTATTTTTCAGAAGAATGGTTTTTAGAATTATGATTTGTGATCTTTTTTAGATAATAATTAATTTTTTGGAAGAATGGATTAATATGGAGATTTATGATTCTTTTAGTTTGAAAGGGCATCATGGAATTTTATTATATGACCACTACAGAAGAAGAAGAGAGAAGCATTTAATTGCTGATGAGATTAGTATTTTATTGTTGTGTAAATATGATCAAATAACATCACCTAGGATGAGAATTTATGAAGGATTTGAGACTTTATCCAAAAACAAAATGTCACCTGAAGGATTTTGGACTTTATCAACAAGGAGATAAGTATTTATTTGGAAGAATGACTTAATATGGAGATTTGTTAATTTTCTTCATCCACAGTTCTATATTTATTTTCAGATTATTATCTAACTCTAACTCACAATTTGTTTTACTAAGAACACGATAACATCACCTGGACAAGAATTTCACCTAAAGGATTTGGGACCTTATCCACAAGGGGAATTTCACCTGAAGGATTTGGGACTTTATCCACAAGGAGAATTTCACTCGAAGGATATGAGACCTTATCCACAAGGAGATAAGTATTTCATTGGAAAAATGAATTAATATGGAGATTTGTGAAATTTCTTCATACACAGTTCTATATTTATTTCTATATTTATTTTTAGATGATTGTATAATTCTAATTCAATTTTTTTTTTACCAAGAACATAATTTTTCTCTTTAAATTTTTTAAAGATTTTAGATAAGATTTACAAATTGTTTAAATCATGTACTCTTAATTGGAGAGTAATCAGATCTTAAATCTGTTTATGTGTGGTTGGTTATGTTATTATTTCTTATTTTTTATTTAATATTTAGTTATATTATATATGCTAATATGTGGTTTTTTTTTAATTATGTTTTTTATATTTACAGATGTCTAAATTATATTTGGTGGAAAATATGTTTACAATGTATTTTGTGCGAAAGAGTATGTTAGAGGATGACACTTAACTCTTTTGATATGTATGTCAATTTTTTTTTAATCACAAATTTTGAATTTTGTATTATTTCTCATGTTTGAATTGTAAATTTTTAATTTTTGAATTCTATTTTTTTTCCAGGTTTGAATTTCATGTATGAAGTGATCTATCTTAAAGAAATGGCTTAGAGTCCATAATTTTGGAGTTAAATGTCTTAGGTTTTGTTATCATCCTAAAATGGATGTGGAACTTATGTATTTTATAGTGTAACTATTCAAACTTTGATTATATATATATATATATATATATATATATATATTTCACAATTTTGAAATTCAGAATAGAAGTTATTGTCTCATATTTGATTTCTCAAAGTTGATGGGAAAAAATGACAAAGTTAACTAGTAATGAACTAATGTTTTGTATATTCTTCTTTTTATAATGCATTAAATTAAGCATAAAACTATTAAATACTTTTCTATTATTTATTTATTTAAGTGTTTCCTTTTATGTTCACTGTGTATGATCAAAAATATGATTCTATTGTCAAAAAGTGGCAAATTTAACTAGTAATGAACTAATGTTTTGTGTATTCTACTTTTTACAATGCATTAAATTAAGAATCAAACTCTTAAATACTTTTCTGCTAAGTATTAATTTAGGCGTTTCATTTTATGTTCACTGTGTACTGTTAAAAATATGATTCTATTGTCAAAAGGTGGCAAAGTTAACTAGTAATGAACTAATGTTGTGTATATACTCTCATTTTTACAATGCATCAAATTAAGCATCAAAATCTGAAATACTTTTCTTGATTTAAAAGTTTTATTTTATGTTCACTGTGGACTGTCAAAAATATGATTCTATTGACATATCATCAAATAATTTTGGCAGAATAATTTTAGCAGATTCTAGTTACTAATGAAAAAAAACAAATTCTTTTTTTTTTAAGCAGATTAACAGATTTTAGCAGATTCTATTTTTTTTTTCTAGTTACTAATGATTTTATTGGTTACATAGATGCACTTAACCAATAAAAAAAATTAAAGGAAAAACTATTTAGGAAAGAAATGCACATGAGATCTGCTAAATAAATTGGTTTACATAGATGCACTTAACTAATAAAAACAAGTAAATGAAAAAGTAAAGGAAAGATAGGCATATGAGATCATAGATGCAAACTCATAGAATGTGAACTGCTGCTTACATATATTTAAGAATATGCAAACTCAATAGATGGACAAGAAAAAAATGAATTGTCAAACATACAATATGTACCATTGCATATCTATTTAAGAATATATGATAATATACAACATGTTAAACCATGAAAAACTTATTTGAGAATATATTATGGTAGTAGAAAACTCTTTAAACCATGCAAAGCCTATGCTGATATGAACTGCGCTAAAATGAAAAAAAATCATGATATACCAATTTACTTTTAGAAACTTTGTGTTTGATTTTGGAAGAAGGTAACCAATGTGGAATTCAAGGGAGGAGGTATGCATTCAAGAATTGTGTTTTAGACATGCCATGGAACAACACATACCCCTTGTACAACTCAAATAACATGTATGAAATATAATTACATTAGGAAAACGATTTGTGGGCTATGGTTTAGTACTATTCACTTAAACCCACATTTTTGTAAGGGTCTTCACTTGACTTTAGGCAAGGTTGTATTAATTTCCTTAACTTTATTAGAGAATACATCTATTAATTACAATTTAATTCACTTGACTTTAAACAAGGTTGTATTAATTTCCTTGACTTTGTTAGAGAAGAGATCTATTAATTACAATTTAATTCTAATGATTAACACTTCTAAATAAGTTTACATGAAAATCAATTTAATTATTAAAATGAAGATTCTAAATAATTTCAAATTTTAAATGTATTTATCAACTTAAAAATTAGAATGAAGAT
>ML819894.1:98092-128323 GCA_009831015.1 Picea engelmannii | reverse complement strand
AATGAAAATGAAAATATACAGTTCGCATGTATAGTTTGCGAATGAAAATATACAGTTCGCATGTACAGTTTGCGAATGAAAATATACAGTTTGCGAAACGAATGTACAGTTTGCGAATGAAAATACAGTTTGCGAATGAAAATACAGTTTGCGAATGAAAATCATAATCCAGTTTGCGAATGAAAATCATAATACAGTTTGTGAATGAAAATACAGTTTGCGAATGAAAATACAGTTTCGAATGAAAATACAGTTTGCGAATGAAATTAGGGAAACGAATGTACAGTTTCTCAAAATATGGGAAATTAATGAAAATATATAGTTTCGCAAACGCAAACGAATGAAAAATGAAAATGTACAGTTTCGAAAACACAAATGAATGAAAAATGATAAATGTACAGTTTCACAAACACAAACCAATGAAAAATGAAAATGTACAGTTTCACAAACGCAAATGAAAATGAAAATGTACAGTTTTGCAAACGCAAACGAAAATGTACAGTTTCACAAACTGTACATTGAAAGCGTAAAGGAAAACTGAAAAGATCCGCGATTTGAATGTAAATTGATTGTGCATTCGAGTAATTTGGGAATCAAGCAGAAAAGTCAACAAAATCAAACAGGTTAATTACTCAAATTTAAGCTAATTCTGCGTTTGGCTTTTCTATACACCCAATTACATTGGATTCTGAGTATGTATTTGCATCAATTTAAAAAGATAACCAGATACATAAATGTAATTGGTGATTATATTAGTTCTATTAAGCTAATATAACCAGTTCTATTAGTTCTATTAGTAAAGGAAAACTGAACAGATCCGCGATTTGAATGTAAATTGATTGTGCATTCAGGTAATTTGGGACTCAAGCGGAAAAGTCAACAAAATCAAACAGGTTAATTACTCAAATTTAAGCTAATTCTGTCTTTCGCTTTTCTATACACCTAATTACATTGGATTCTGAGTATGTATTTACATCAATTTAAAAAGATAACCAGATACATAAATGTAATTGGTGATTATATTAGTTCTATTAGTATGCATATCTTATCTGTTTTGGATTTGAACCTGTGAGCTCTTAAGAAAAAGCACATGGTTTTAACCACCATTATATACACTCAAGATATAAATAATATAACCACCTAGATGCTCAAAAGCTTTAAACTAGTAATCATTTTCATGATCCACTTATTTATGGATGAAAAATGAAAATGTACAGTTTGGCAAATGCAAACGCAAACACAAATGAAAAATAAAAATGTACAGTTTACATTTTATATCTACGAAAATGTACAGTTTATATTTTACATCTACGAAAATGAAAATCAATTTACATTTTATATCTACGAAAATGAAAATCAATTTACATTTTATATCTACGAAATGCAAATGTACATTTTATATCTATGAAAATGTACAGTTCGCAAACGTAAATGTACAGTTCGCAAATGAAAATCAATTTACATTTTATATCTACGAAAATGTACAGTTTATATCTATGAAAATGTACAGTTTATATTTACGAAAATCTACAAAAATAAACGCAGAATAATGTACAGTTTATATCTACAAAAATCTACGAAAATAAACGCAGAATAATTATATCTATGAAAATGTACAGTTTATATAAACGCAAACCAAACGTGAATGTAAATATACGCAAATGTAACTGCGAATGTAAACATACGCGAATGTAACTGCGAATGTAAACATATGTAAATGCGAATGTAAATATACATGTAAATTACCTCCACGACCCCTGCGTCCACTGCTCCACTGCTCCCACGACCGCTGCGTCCACTGCTCCCACGACCGCTGCGTCCACTGCTCCACTGCTCCCACGAAAAAACCTCACACAACCAAAAAAATTTCGAAACGTCTAAAACCGATGTGTGGCAATTATATAGAAAAATCTTTCGGCCGAACAATCTTTCGGTCGAACTATTGTTCGGCCGAGATATTTTTCGGCCGAAAACTTATCGCCCGAAAGAAAATATCCAGCCGACCAAATTTTTACACGCAAATTGAGGCCCGGTAATGGCTCCATTCGATTTGACGTTTATGTTTTCGGCCGAACAATAGTTCGACCAAAAATATGAGCTTTCGGCCGAAAAATATATTTAGTTCAGCCGAAAATTTGTTTTTCGAAATTTTGGAGACCAGATTGTCACGAAAGTGTAACCCACCTTCATGATTCCACCCAAATAATATAATTAATTGAGATATGTGTTCCTTGGTCCCTGTATGCTGGGTAATTGTATCATCAATTGTTGACTTGTGTCAATTTTTCTTTTATACCATTTCTTGAACCCATTATATAATTTCCGAGTAGTAAATTTGAATCCCCGTAAGTAATATATGTTGTATTACCGAGATTCAATTATAGTTGCAAAAGTCTTGGAAGTATTAAAATTCTTGGATAAAAAACTCTGTGAAAATCTGCAAAAATATGATATTTCTTTCGGTCATAACGAGATTCGTCTTCGACCTTACCAAGGACGCTCGTTATTTTATTTCTGTGGGCGTCAATCGTTTCCTTATAAGGTTGGATATGTCTTGTTGGTAGAGTTAGGTACGTGCAGCCCTACCTTTAGATATTTTTACTATTCAACTTCTCAAAATTTTTATCCTCCATTNTCTTGATACATATGTTTTGTTTTAAGTTATAATATTTCAACCTATTATTTCCCTCTGTTATCGCCGATAAGCCTAGTTTATTTCCACACCATCGATAGATACCTATTGCTACAATTTTCTTTCCCTTCTTTTAGTACTGCGTGTAGATTCCTTAATCATTGTTGTGGATACCTTTTATATACCTAAGCGATAAGCATTTGATCTAGTTGAACCTTCTCTTATACACCAGTAACTCATTTGACGGGTCAGTGTTATATTATTAGTGTTTTTTATTGTTAAGGTGTAATAATAAAAAAATTATAAATAAATATGTGAAGAATGAAACGTCGACTTTTTCATAACGAGCACGTGGGTGGACGACGATTATCTATATAAAAAGGTGAAATCATAAACCATAACCATTCTCTCATTCTCTGTTTCCAGATCTTTCAAGGTGAAATCTTATATTGTTACAGACAGTCAAGTTATATAAAAAATGGAGTCCTCAACTTGGTTGTCTGAATTGCCCGACGATCTGAAGGTGGACGCGTTGTCATGGTTTCCAGAAGAAAGCTTATGTAGATATCATACTGTGTTTAAAGAGTGGAATGCCCTCTTTTCATCCACAAAATTCATTACTAATGATTGGCAGTTCGCACCCTAGCTTCTTGTGTACTACCGCCGGTTCTCACCAATAGTACACAAACACCTTATGGCTTACTGTTTCCGCACAAACACCTGGAAAAGATTATCCCTAGACTTTTTAAGAAAAAATATGATTGGTTGAACAACATGAAGATAGAGATCCACGGATCGACCGCTGGCTTTTTATTGTTGTCCATCTATAAACACGGTCTAGATGACACTGTCTCCACGTTATTGGCCCACACTATCTCCAATCCCCTTACAGGAATGTTCTTAGAACTTCCCAGATAAAAACATGCTTTTATTTACGACATGACCATAGTGGCAGGGGAGGGAGAGACCTATAAAGTGAAAGCGTTGGCTACAGACAGTCTTCAAGGGGTGTCGAGCATGAACGAAGAGGAATTTGAGGAGTATATTAGGATCCAAAGATGTTTGGATGGATTTTTTTTGGACAGATTAATGGAGTTCTGTATTGGCAAAGAATGCACAGATCAGTTTTGAGGCATTTGCATAAAAGGCAGTAGCGCTTCCAGACACTGCAACCCCCTTCTAAACTGGTCACCTGCAAACTCTCTTGGATTATAAAAAAGTTACCTGATAAATTTGACATATATGTAGTTTCTCCAAACCTAATAACGATTTAGATGTCTTCAATAATTTCTTTGTTATTTAATAGATCTATAATTAATATTTCATAACATACAACTACTTAGAATACATAGAATCGACCATCATTAAAAGTCTTTTGAACATGATAGAACTACCAGCAAACTTTTGAGACAAGTGACTATGGACGGAATTGGTGTTGTGATCCTTTTCTCTGGTACAATTTGCTCCTCTACCTAATTTACAAACTCGGTCATGTCAGTCATGCAATTAACCTTTGGCAGTTTAATCCAGTCATGCAATCAACTTTTGGTAGTCTAAACTTGACAACTGATCAGGCTCATGCAAATATTTCAATCAAGCTCATGCAAATATTTGGTAGGGACATTGTCATATGTGGCTTGTTTATAATTTAAGTGAAAATATATGGAAATGGTTTGGAAGAAGTTAAATAGTCCAACACTTAAACTTGGAAAGAATGGAAAGAATAGCCATGGAAAATCCAATAATTTTTCCTTTAAACCTAGATTAGATATGAAGGCGGAATAAATCAACTACAAGTATAACCATTCTCTGCGAACATGATACTAAAACCATTCTATAATTATTTTATAAACAATTTTATTAGTTTTTTTTAAAAAATATATTATTTTTCTTTGTCACATTTCCATTTATAAGTAAAATTAATTACATGTTTTTTCATCCCAAACAGAAACAATTACTTTGTAACTAATCTAAGTCAATACTAATTTTTTATATAATTTTGCAATAATAGAACATCACTATTAAATTATTATTAAAAACTAATTTATGTAAGCAACCAAATGCATTAATTCTATTATTGAATACATACTATTATTCTAAAATCACACTTAAAAATGTTATCTCAGTTCTCAACAAACAATGTTTACTCACATGACTTCAAAGAAGATTACTCTACAATAATTGTTAACCCAATGTTTGTAAACTCGAAATGTAATCCTACTGCAAAAGTTGTGTATTTCTTAAAATCCCCGAAAATTAGCCAACATTAATAAGTTAAAAATTAAACATATTTACTCTTAACATGAAAAACTTGCCATGTTCATATAAAAGCCTAAAAAAAAAGCCAATTAAGCTCATTTTTATCATTATTTCTCTTTTTTACATATTTTAAACCACATCTCAACAAAATTGATATTCTGCATCTTAAAACAAATCGATGCAACTTTATTAATAGCTTATAATTGTGTACACCATATATATAACAAACACAAGCTAGACGGGGTACAAAAGGTTTGACTATTATTCTTACGAGTTTTAAATACTAATTATAATATTTTGGATCCATAACTATTATTTTAAAGTTTTTGTACATTTCATTGATAGAAAACATTCACTTTCCAACGAAAAGATGTCATATTTTCATAAATTGAATAAATTTATTAGATTTACATTAATAAGGTTTATAGATCTCATTTCAAGAAATTCTTTTCCTACAAGAAACGTCAACATCGCATTGTTAAAATGTTGATTCATATCTATTCAAAACATAGTTGTTTATCCCAAGTTGCAATAAAGGTAGATTATATTAATATCTTAAACAAACTAGGTTTTCCTGAGTGATTCCACAATAAAAATTTCTTACCCTTCACAATGTTGAGTATTACTATGATTGTAAATTTGCCTCATAACCATTCTCTGCGAACATGATACTAAAATAAAGCTTGTATCCATTACTTAAACAAATTGGAACTACCAAAATGATTGTGTGGCTCGTAATACAATTGTAATTGGTCCAATACTTGTCACATTAGCATCATCCTTTAAATCAAACTTAAAGATGTTATCTCAATTATCAACAAACAATGATTGCTTATGTGACTTTTGGAGAAGATTACCTTACAATGAGTGCTAACCCAATGATTGCTAACCAACCCCATGCATTTAGCATCAAAGTAAGGTCTAATTTTCTAAAACTCATCATCATTTAAATAATCAGTAGAAGGTTTGAAAATGACTTTTGGAGAAGATTACCTTACAATGAGTGCTAACCCAATGATTGCTAACCAACCCCATGCATTTAGCATCAAAGTAAGGTCTAATTTTCTAAAACTCATCATCATTTAAATAATCAGTAGAAGGTTTGAAAATCAGAATCTTAGTATAGGAAAATCAAAACACTTTAAAGTTCAAATTTAACTCTAGAAAATAAATAAATAAACATTCATTACTCAATAGAAACAAATAAATACGATGATGAAGTTAATGCAAGCTTAGGCCTCATTTGATTATATCTAATTTATTCACCAAAATAATGTTCTTGGGGTATTAAGTTATTGGTAATAGTGTCATCGTTGGGTAGTCTTAAGTCCTTGAGCAATGACTAACATAAAGATATATTTGCAGGCTAGTAACTTTATTCCATTGTTTGTTGTGTACCATCACTCATTCTCATTGAATTGTATGGCGTATTGCTTTTGAAAATATTCTCCCTTTTCAAGACATCGATTTAAACATTCAAAACAAGACATTCATTTAAACATCCAAAACAAAACATCCATTTTCATGTCGTTGTCAGATGTTTCTTGAAAGGATTCTCTGTTTTCAAGACATCCATTTAAACGTCCAAAACAAAAAAATCCATTTTCATGTCATTGTCGTTAGAGGATGTGCCTAATAGAAACTACATCCTTTTCTCTTGCGGGTCATGAGTGCTTCTAACTACATGCATACCCTATGATGTTATTATATGGGAGATTGAGAAGCCTCAGTTGGGTTGAAACTACTTAGAGTTCAGATAAATCGCAAGGATGCTACCATCTATTTGGGAAGATTTTAAAAGAAAAGAGAACATTCCTTTTTGGAGTTTAAGGTTTGATTTTCAGGTAATGAGAGGGTTGGTGTGCAAAAAATAGGATAAAGTTAATGAGGTTATTGTTAAACTTGTTTATAATTTAAGTGAAAATATATGGAGATAGATTCGTACATGTCAAATACAACAAAGTTTGTATTTTTATACATACATTATTTTCTTTCAACCTAGATCAGATATAAAGGTCAAATAAATTAACTATTTTGTTGTTCATAGAAAGCATTTTGTACAAAATCCCTATCGTTGCTTCGTACAACAAAGTTTGTATTTTTATACATACATTATTTTCTTTCAACCTAGATCAGATATAAAGGTCAAATAAATTAACTATTTTGTTGTTCATAGAAAGCATTTTGTACAAAATCCCTATCGTTGCTTCGTGTGGGATATGAAAAAGGCTGTGGTTTTTAATCATAAATATAGTCAATTTTTTTAATTTTCATATTATGTGTAATAAGTAAAATCCATTCACAGATTTTCATCATAAACACATACACCAGCTTTTCCTTTGTCATATTGCAATGTACAATTTGTATAATTATTTTATAAACACTTTCATTAGTTTTTTAAAAAAACTATATTATTTTTCTTTGTCACATTACTATTGACAAGTGAAATTAATAATATGGATTGTCATCACAAATACAAACAATTATTTTGTAAATGTTTTATTTTTTATACATTGTCATTTACAAGTGAAATTAATAATATGGTTTTTCATCACAAACACAAACAATTATTTTGTAACTAATTTGAGCCAATGTTTTATTTTTTATATAATTTTGAAATAATAGATCACCACTATTAATTTTTTATTGAAAACTAGTTTAAAAAAATGTTATTCATTTAAGGATCACATTCATTTAAGTTTAAAATTGTCAAAAATAGAGTCAACATATTGTAGGTATTAAGGGGTTGTGAGCTACTTGGGGTTTCAAAATAATTTATTCAAAATCCTTTGGGTAGGCTATGACATATCATCTACCAATGAAGAATTAGTGCTACCAATTGCTATTGTTTTCAAGCATGAAACTGAGTGATGAGACTTCTATAGTAATAAGGCTACCAACATTTAAAACTCAAACAAGGTGACATATATATTTTTAATTTGAGAAAATCCTAGATTTAGTTGGTAGTTATCTACAACAATAAGGAAATTTTTGACACCTATAACAGATAGCTACAACATATTATAATTGTAAAACTCATAAATATACATTAGCATTCAAGGGGTGTAATTCTGGATTATTGTAAGGTCTCTTCAACAATAAATAAGGGTACCTTAATTAGCTCAAATTGGCAGAAAATGATTTGAAAGAAGAATCTCTAAAATCCATTTCAAACCTTTTTCTACTATTGACATTTCATCTTTTCCAGGTATCACAATAGAAAGTTGAATGGACCGACATAAATGTATAGATGGAAATGTGGATGGGGTTGAACTATGGTAGGACACACTAAGGCCATCCCATATATTTTGTCATTTTGGCAGTTAATAAAATGAAATATTCATATAAATACATCATCTGGTCTTCTATAATATATACAAATTAGGATCGAGGAAGTGATTATGGCATCAAAATCACCCTGGAAAGGGGCTATTTTGAATACGGTAAACACATAGATATAAAAAATATTATATGTTTATGCATGTTGTTAGGCTTTCCCATCTTGAAAAATATGCATGGTATTCATAGTTATTACTCTAGTTTGTACTATAAGATTAATTGACACTATGATGTAGATGATAATAGCGATGAAAATACTTCATATTCACTTCAAATATGAAGTATGGTGTGGCTCTATTATGTTGATTCCTCGGTTCTATTTCTAGTATTGGGTGTTGTTGTTATGAACATATTTAAGAGGTACTCCATATTCTCTTGGGATAGATTGTTCTTATAATATGGAGTATACGCATGTGTGAGAGTAAGATACTAGTAATTAGGGTGAATTCACTACCACTTGATAATATCAAGACATACTTTTAAAATGTGTTCTTGACACATGGGTGGATTTGAACCTAAACATGCATTCCAATAGGTTATTGGCACATTCAAATGGAATGTACAACAACATAAATAAAATTGAGATTAAAATATCTATGTCTCCATAATTGTTCTTTAATAGTGAGAGGAAGGGGGGTAGAGAGAGAATGAGAGGAAGGGGGGGATACAGAGGGAGACAAAAAGGGGGAATATAGAGAGAAAGAGAGGAAGAGAGAGTGAGACTAATATTAACAAAAAGGAGAGAGAGAAAGGGTCGAATAGATGTGGAAGAGAGAGGGGAGTGAGGGACAAAGGGGAAAAGATAGAGAGAGGGGGCAGGGGGGAGAGTGGATGAGGGGAGGGATAGAGAGGGAGTGGATGTTAGAGTCTGAGGCATGCCAAGGTAAGGTCTAGCTCTAGGTCTTTACTGTTAGATTTTTTAGCTCCAGAGGTACTCCGCGTGTTTTGTCTTGTATGTGGATGTTACCTTAATATTTACACTACGATGCACTTAACATTGTAATAGGTTTTATAAAGTTGTTCTAAGTGGTTCTTTTATTAAAGTGATTTTTTTTAATAAAGTGTACCTTCTATTTTTAAAGTGACTTTATTTTCATAAAAACTTATGTAATAAAGTGAAATTCACTTGAATTTTAAATGAGACATTTTGGAGGGAATGCATCATGACCCTTGATCTTGAAAAAGGAAAGATCTAAGATTTCCCTTGGGATCTAGGGTTGAGGACGGTGAAAAGACACTTTTGGGGGAAAAATGTCATTTTTAGATTATAAAAGAATGCATTGGGTAGTGTGCAAGACATGTTTTGAAGACATTGTGAGGAGAGTTAGATATATTTTCTAAGCATGCTTGAGAGAGGAAAGTGAGAAGAAAATAGGGCATGCTTTCCAAGGAAGGAGGGCACGAATCTCGAGAAATTGTTTTGGTGAATTTTTGGCCAAAATATTTTTTCTACTCTGCGAGGCTGTACTATACAGATCCATACACTCCATACAGTCATACATATTTGGCACAAAGATAGAGGCATTTTAGGCATGGATTTCAAGGCTGCTTTTTGTTTTTTCTTCATTTTTTTTGGGCCATACGGAATAGTCCATACAACTGACCGTGGGCACAAAAAAAGAGGTAGAAGGAGTTCATACAACAATATGGTTTTGGCATGGAAAACAAGGCAGATTTATGTGGGACAGATTTGATGCTGTGAGTTATTTTTCTTGGCTAGAAATGTGGGTTTGCTGCTGTTTTGTACTTTCCTAAAGCATAATAAATCTCTCTCTCTCTCTCTCTCTCTCTCTATCTCTCTTGTTGGGTTTTCCCATGTTGGGTTTTTCCCTAACAGTTGCCTAAATTTCTGAGTGTTGTTGGGTTGTCCACTATGTTTTTATGCCGCATATTTTGCTTAGCAATGCGTATTTCTGCTTATGGAAATTTATGAATGTGGGTTTTTGAATTTATGAATTTTATAAAGAAAATTATCTCTAGGTTGCTAAGTGTTTGACAAAATTTCATTTTGTTGATTTTAGTCATTAAAAATCTACATGGTATGAGAGCTTGCGCTCTGAAGTTCAGTAGGCAACATTTTGGCACTTGGGACAACAAGTGATTTGTTGTTGTATTTTCTTGAAGAGGTCATAAAAGGTTCTTTGTCAGGTGGACAAAGATGACTTCCAACATCAGGTTTGAAGATATATTGGAGGGGATCTCCAACTACCTCTAGTGGAAGTTTAGAATCAATAGTGTTCTCAAGGAGAACAAATTGTGGCCATTTGCGAACACTGGCATAGTTGTACCTACTGATCCCACAACTCTTGATGTTCATGAGGTGAATGAATATAAGACTCAGAGAATCATCTTGGACTGGGTGAGAGACCACCTTATTGCACATTTCATCGATAAGAAGGAAACCAATGAAATGTGGGTTGCACTGAAAGGCCTGTATGAAGCTAAGAATGAGAATTAGATAATGGATCTTTGAGACAAGTTGCATGGAACTAGGATGGTCAAAGGAGAGAGTGTGGCCACCTACCTCACTCGGGTTGTATAGGTGAAGGACGAGTTGGAAGTTGTTGGAGAATTTATTCCCGACTCAAAGTTGGTGTGGATAGCCCTAAAAGTCTTCACCAAGGAGTGGGAGGTTTTCCTCAAGTGTGTGGTGGGGAGGGAGAATATCTCTGACTAGAGCAAATTATGGGATGATTTTACGCAAGAGGAGATCCAGAAGGGGTCTCAAGAAAAGGCATTGGATGGTGCAGACGACAAGAACGTTGCTCTTATGGAAAAGAGAATTAAAAAGGACATTAGAAAGGTGAAATTCTTTGCATGTCACAAGACTAGCCACTATGCTAGTCAATGTTTGAACAAGAAGAAGAAGAAACCGTAACTAGAGGTGCCAACTTCAACATAAGTTATAGATTTTACTCAGGGATTTGAGAAGGAGTTCTCTCTCTTCGATGGTTCCATGGGGAGTGGATGCCTAGTGTTTGAGGACATTGAATCTTGGTTTGTGAACTGTGGTGCTTCTTGACACGTGACTGGGTTGAGGTCTGTTTTCCTCGATCTTACAGAGATAAACTCAGACTGTAGTGTGAATTGTGGATTCATCCCACAACATGCAGTAAAGGGGGTTGGAAGGATGATATTCCAAATAGATTCAGGAGGTCTTATGGAGGTTGGCGAGGTGTTATATGTTCTAGAGTTGACAGTCAATTTTCTCTTAGTGTCAACTTTGGATGAGAGTGGATTTGGAGTTGTTTTCAACAATGGACATGTGTTTTTGTATCCTGTGGGAGAAACTATGGACACATCAATAATTTTTGGATTCAAGTATGAGGGCTTGTATAGGTTGTTCGGTAAACCTGTGTTGGCGTCCAGTGGATTTCTGGATTGAGATTCTATGTCGGAGAGTTGGCAAGTAGCATGGGAGAGAGAGTTGATACATGGCACTCAATCTTCTTCTGGGACTCTCAAGGGACTCAACAGGCATGAGTCGATACAGTTGGATGCTTAGGAGAGTGTGTAGTCTCCTAGTAGCATGTCTTTAGTTCGTGGTACAACAGAGGTAGCAACAGAGGCTTCCAATGCAGTGGGAGTAGCGACTTCATGTTCAAAGGGAGCAGAAACTTCTAGTATAGAGGGAGCAGCTATGGAAACTGATGAGATGGAGACAGATTCTGGTGGTGATACCAGAAGTACTTCCCTCACTAAGAGGGAGTGTTAGATTTTTTATCTCGTGAGGTACTACACATATTTTGTCTTGTATGTAGATGTTACCTTAATATTTACACTACTAGGCACTTAACTTTGTAATCGTTTTTATAAAGTTGTTTTAAGTGGTTCTTTTATTAAAGTGAGTTTTCTTAATAAAGTGTACCTTCTATTTTTAAAGTGAATTTATTTTCATAAAGCACTTACGTAATAAAGTGAAATTCATTTTAATTTTAAATGAGACTTTTTGGATGGAATGGATCATGACCCTTGATCTTGAGAAAGGCAAGATCTAATCTTGGCCTTTGGATCTAGGGTTGAGGAAGGTGAAAAAACACTTATGGGGGGAAAATGTCATTTTCAAATTATAAAAGAATGGATTGAGTAGTGTTGAAGACATGTTGTGAAGACATCGGGAGGAGAGTTAGAGATATTTTCTGAACATGCTTGAGAGAGGAAGGTGCGCAACAAAGAGGGCATGTTTTCTAAGGAAGGAGGGCACGAATCTCAAGAAATGTTTTCTATGAATTTTTGGGTGAAATATTTTTTCTATTGTGAGAGGCCATACTGTACGGATTCATACAATTCGAATGATTCTGTAGATTCCATATAGTCGTACGTATTTAGAACGAAAATATAGGCATTTTGGGCACAAATTTCGAGGAAGATTTATGTTTTCTGTTCGCTATTTTTGGTTCGTACGTAACAGTCTGTACAACTAACTGTGGGCACAAAAAACAAGGAAGAAGGAGGTCGTACAAAAGTACGATTTTGGCACAAAAAACAAGGCATATTTCTATGGGATAGATATGGTGCTGTGAGGTATTTTCCTTGGCTGGAAAAGTGGGTTTCTTGTTGTTTTGTACTTTCCTAAAGAATAATAAATATCTCTCACTCTCGATCTTGTTCGGTTTCCCCATATTGGGGTTTTTTCTGGCATTTGCCTAAATTTCTGAGAGTTATTGGGTTGTTTTCGACTATGTTTTTCCGCTGCATATTTTGGTTAGCAATGTGTATTTTGCTTATGGAAATTTCTGAATGTGGGTTTTTACATTTATCAAGTTTAGGAAGACAATTATCTCTAGGTTACTAAGTGTTTGACAAAATTTCAGTTTGCTGATTTTAGTCATTAAAAATCTACATTTACATGCCTTTTGATGTCTAAATATTTCCATGTCTAGGTATTACCAAGTATAGGAGTGTAAGGGAGATAGAGGAAGAAAAACAAGAAGTAGAGAGGGAGAGTGAGAGTTAGATAGAGAAGGGTGGAAGGTAGATTTAAGTGACGGAGGAAATGATTTTTAGGAGCATCTGAACACTCTTAGAGAAAATGCACGCTTCTTTGAATTCATTGTTTTTGGGCGGGATTGGCAAGGTGTATGCTGACTTAGTTGGATCGGATTTAGGTTCGGGATGACAAACCTAGTGGTTCGATCTGTAAATTCATAAAAACCTCCATTTTTGTGAATACCCCTCCATATATATGTCTTTGACGAAATTATAAACATAGATTGAGTTGGCAATGCAGATTTCAAATATAGAACTTAAAAAATATATATTATTTTGTACTATTTTTAATCTATTTTTGTCTTAAGATATATCAAAATCCTAGAATACATAACTCTCTTATTTCTTCTATAACTTTTTCTCGGCTTAACCATTTCTCAAATGAGTTATATGCGGCTCTAGAGGAGACCAATACCTATGATATAAATTTATTTTTCTCATGTTATGACCCTTTTAGCCTGCATGAACAAAAGATGTTGTAATTTCAGGCATATGTTGACTTTGATAATTTAAAAAAGATATTAAATGAATATTAAAAATTCCAAAAACTACAAGACATAAAAAAAAATGGGTTTTTATAGAAGTATAAACGTTTTTGGAACGAAATTCCATTGTTAAGACAATCAATGACTGCATGAACCAAAACATATACCTTATATTTTTGTTGGAAAAATAAGATATCACTGATAGGAACACTCAAATTTTACCTAGTAATTAGCAATGTCTATGAACAAAAGTTGTATATTCGGAAACATGATTCAATTTCCTATGTTTCATTTTCTTACGCCATATTTAAATTCATTGTAAAAGTAACTAAGATAATCCCTCCAAGTTAACATATTGTTGTTTTTCTAGGTTTTCATTGCCACTAATGCATCAGGAGAGACCATCATTAGCCATCACTCACCCATAGTAGAAATAACACTATGAATAGTTTTTTTCCTTCTTGTTCTAAAACAATGAATTTGCACACATTAAACTACTAAAATATTGGATGTGCATCGTCTAGGATGAAGAATTTTAGCAACGTTGTACGAGATCGTGTCATGCATACATAAGAAATTAACAAGGATGGTGATACTTCTACAACATATTCAATATCATATTTTGAAGATGTTGGTCCTTGCATGAATGACTCTTGTATATGATGAAGGCCTGCGAAGAGTGTTATTACTGGGTACATTTAATACGTTATTAATCCTTAATTCATTTTCGATGGAAATGATTAAATATGGATGGAATATTTTTCATCATCAGAATAAATGGAGGGTTGTGATTTGAAATATTAACTTCTTTTATTTATGAAGGAGTAGTTTTATGTGCTTACATTTGCACATTTTCATAATATGATTAATAAATTACCGTGATATCTAGTTGAGTGCCACATTTAAGTGATTATAAAAGATTCCATATTATTGTTATATTTTGTTATACTTGCATACAATTGCACTAATAATTTTTAATTTATAAATATTTCATTCAATTCAATTTACCGAGCATAACGTTAAATGTTAATTTATTCACATGCATGCAATTTATGTGTATTTATATGATTATAATAATTTGTTCTTATGAGATTATGGTCACATTGTTAATCCTAAAACCTTTATTTTCAAGATAATTTTTTTTTTCAAATATATGTAAAAAATATAATTAGTTCAGATCTGTGTTCCTTGGACCCTTTATGCTAGGTAATTGTACCATCAATTGTCGACTTATGTCATTTTTTCTTCTATACCATTTCTTGTCTTGAACCGATTATATAAATCCTTGGTAGTAAATTTCAATACCCTCAGTTATATATATTGTATTACAGAGATTCAATTATAGCTGCAAAAAGTCTTGGAAGTGTTAGGGTTTTTAGATTAAAAACTCTGTGAAAATATGCAAAATATGATATTTCTTTCAGTGATAACAAAATTCGTCTTTGAACTTACCAAGGAAGCTCATTATTTTATTTGTCTCGGTGTCGATCGTTTCCTTATAAGTTTGGATATGTATTTTCTGGTAGAGTTGGGTACGTGCACCCCCACCTTTAAATATTTCTACTATTCAACTTCTCAAAATTTTTATCAAGTAAACTTCATGTCAAATCTTGATACATATGTTTTGTTTTAAGTGATAATATTTCAACCTATTATTTCCCTCGGTTATCGCTGATAAGACTACTTTATTTCCATGCCATCGATACATACCCATTGCTATAATTTTCTTTTCCTTATTTTAGTAGTGTGTAGATTCCTTCCATATGCCTAAGCGATAAGGATTTGATCTAGTTGAACCTTGTCTTATACACGAGTAATTCTTTTGACTGTATAGGGTCAGTGTTATATTATTAGGGTTAAATTTTATTAGGGTTAGGGTTATATTAAGGTTAGGGTTTGTATTGCGTATAAAGAAATTTAAATGGATGCTAAATTAAATGGCATTACGGACATTGTGTATAGAAAATTTAAAATACCTATCATTGTTCATCAACCAAAATTATGTGATTGTGTTAGTTGTACCATTTTTTTCATTTTTTTTAGATTAATGTCATTTTTTCTTCTATACCATTTCTTGAACTGATTATAAAAATTCCATGTAGTAAATTTGAATTCCCGTAAGGGATAAATATTGTATGACCACGATTCAATTATTATCGCAACATTTTTCAAAGTGTTGTTGTTTTCAGATTAAAAACTCTATGAAAATCCTCAAAATATGATATTTATTTCAATCATAACCAGATCCATCTTTGGAATTAGCAAGGAAGTTCGTTATTTTATTTTTCTAGTTGTCAATTGTTTCCTTATAAGGCTGAATACGTCTTGTTTGGTAGATTTGGGTAAGTGCACCCCCACCTTTAGATATTTCTATTATTCAACTTTGCACAATTTTTATCCTCCATTTAGTTGATCTCGTCAACTTGGTTACGAATATTGGTATCCTTGTTGTGTTTTAAGTGATAAGATTTCAACCTATTCTTTCCATCAATTGGTTGATTTCCATACCCTTGATAGATACATATTGCTATGATTTTCTTTCCCTTCTTTTAGAACTGCATGTAGATTCCTTAATCAATGGTGTGGCTCCTTTCTATATACCTAAGCACTAAGGCTTTATCTAGTTGAGCCTTATCTTATACACCAGTAACTCATCTCGTTGTATAGGGTGAGGGTTATATTATTAATGTTAAATCATTGTATAGGGTTAGGGTTATATTATTAAGGTTAAATTTTATTATGGTTAGGGTTTTTATTAAGTATAAACAAATTTAATAGATGCTAAATTAAATGGCATTATGGACGCCCTTGTATCCAAAATCTAAATTTTCTATTAACATTCAAAAAACACAATTATGTGTTTGTCTTAGTAATAATCTTTAGGAACAAAATCAATTGTCCTAACCTTTAGGTCAACCAATTTTCCCATATAGTTGACAATATACTAAAAATTCCCAATAGTTAGAAGTTCACATTCTTCAGATAGCCAAGGTGAGGTCACTTATCTAGAATTTGTAATAGGTCCTAACTAAAAGGTAGTACTTGAGGTAAATTTATAGTTCAACGCTAACTAGATGCACTCCAATGACACTTTGAATGTTATGTTAATTAAACTCCCTATTTATAATGGATCTTTTTATGTTTTCTTATTTATTTGGGTAATATTAGGGAAAAACTTGTGGCTAATATTTGGCTTATGGATTTTTTTAATATCAAAATTTTAAAATATATTCATATTGAAAGTAAAGTCTCCCCTCATTTTTTATGAATGGAAATTCTTTTCCTTAAAAACAAATTTGTTTTCAATAAATATAAAAGAATAAGAAAATAAAAACATAAAAAAATAGAGTAATTTTTATATTTTATACTTCATTCTTATTAATTATTTCCAAGATTGCTAAAACATATGACCCATTAGATAATAATTGGTTGGTGTTGGCATCTATTATAGGTGTATTCTAAACATTTTACATTTTGGACTTTTCTAGCAACCATCACCGAAAGCTAGCTCTAAAATTGTTTTTGAAATCACAATTTTTTGTTTCTTTAATTTGATTTTTCATCCATAAATGGATTGAATGCCTCGAAAAACCCTAGAACACTAATATTGTACATCCTCAACAACTCACATATGCAATTCCAACAATTCCTAGCCAAATTTCAAGAAAAAATGGTTGAAAACAAATGCTTGAAAAAACTCCAAAGAGAAATACATATTGTTTATGGATTAACATATATTGTTTTGAATCTAGTAAAGGGAAACAACCAAGGTCCTTTCCCTGTCTCTCAAGCCATAGTGTCATCGTTGGGTAGTTTTAAGTCCTTGAGCAATGACTAACATGAAGATATATTTTCAGGCTAACAACTTTATTCCATGGATTGTTGTGTACCATTACTCGTTCTCTTTGAATTATATGGCTTACTATTTCTTGAAAAGATTCTCCCTCTTCAAGATATCCATTTAAACGTCCAAAACAAGATATCCATTTTCATGTCGTTGTCGTTAGAGGATGTGCCTAATAGGAACACCATCCTTTTCTCTTGCGGATCATGAGTGCTTCTAGTTACATGCATACCCTATGGTGTTATTATATGGGAGATTGAGAAGCCTTAGTTGGGTTCAAACTACTCAGAGTTCAGATAAATTGCAAAGATGCCACCATCTATTTGGGAAGATTTTAAAAGAAAAGTAAACATTCCTTTTGGGAGTTTAAGGTTTGATTTTCAAGGAATGAGAGGTTTGGTGTGCAACATATAGGATAAAGTTAACAAGGTTATTGTTAAACTTGTTTATAATTTAAGTGAAAATATATGGAGATAGCTTTGTACATGTCAAATAGACAAAAGTTTGTATTTTAATACATATATTTTTTCCTTTCAACCTAGATCAGGTATAAAGGTCAAATAAATCAACTATTTCATTGTTAATAACAAGTATTTTGTACAAAATCCTTGTCGTTGATTCATGTGGGATATGGAAAAGGGTGTGGTTTTTCATCATAAATATACACAATTTTTTTATTTTCATATTATGTGTGATAAGAAAAATTAATTCAGGGATTTTCATCACAAACACAAACAATTGTTTTTCCTTTGGCATATTGCAATGTACAATTTTGTATAATTATTTTATAAACACTTTCATTAGTTTTTTTAAAAAATTATATTATTTTTCTTTGTCACATTGCCATTTACAAGTGAAATTAATAATATGGATTTTCATCACAAATACAAACAATTATTTTGTAACTAATTCGAGTCAATGTTTTATTTTTTATACATTTTCATTTACAAGTGAAGTTAATAATATGAATTTTCATCACAAACACAAACAATTATTTTGTAACTAATTTGAGTTAATGTTTTTTTTTAATATAATTTTGAAATAATAGATCACCACTATTAAATTCTTATTGAAAACTAGTTTTAAAAAAAGTGTTATTCATTTAATAGCTAGTGCATTTTAAAAATATTTTTAATAAAAAATGAGTTCATGTTTTATATTAGTAAAGAAAAATATAACATCTCCAAAATCCATGCATGTTTTTTATGAGTAAATAAAAATTCCATTTCTCCTAAAAATGCATGTTTTTGCTTAGTACAGTGGAAAATCCCTCTCTTTTTCCTCAATCAAGATCTTCAACCACATGAAAAATCTATGGGCTACTACTAGTGAATGAAAGTCATGGGGACTTCACCTTGTTAACCAATATCCTATCACATTCATTTAAGTTTAAAATTTTCAAAAATAGAGTCAACATATTGTGGGTATTAAGGGGTTGTGAGCTACTTGGGGTTTCAAAATAATATATTCAAAATCCTTTGGGTAGGCTATGACATATCATATATGAATGAAGAATTAGTGCTACCAATTTCTATTGTTTTCAAGAATGACACTAACTAAGGAGATTTCTATAGTAATAAAGATACCAACATTTAAAACTCAAACATGGTGACATATATATTTTTAATTTGAGAAAATCCTAGATCTAGTTGGCAGTTATATACAACAATAAGGAATTTGATGACACCTATAGCAGTTAAGTCTTACCTTGAATGATAGATACAACATATTATAATTGTAAAACTCATAAATATACATTAGCATTCAAGGGGTGTAATTTTGGATTATTGTAGGGTCTCTTCAACAATAAATAACAATACCTTAATTAGTTCAAATTAGCAGAAAATTGTTCGAAATAAGAATCCCTAAAATCCATTTCAAACCTTTTTGTACTAGTGGCATTTCATCTTTTCTAGGTATCACAATACAAAGGTTAATGGACTCACATAAATGTATAGATGGAAATGTGGATGGGGATGAACTATTGTAGTTGACATGTTTAGAGTAAGAGTGTGCTTGTCATTGATGGAAAGAACAACAACGATGATGGAATATTGGAAAAAATCATGGTAAATAGGAAAGTAGCGATGATAACATCGAGAATTGTTGTCTACAATCTCAAAAGGATGAGCACAATACTTCCAGCAGTATAATAGAAAGGCCCCTGAGGTCAAAAGGAACGACACCCTTTGAGAATCTGAACGAAGTCAAAATATTAGAAGAGATAATGGATTTACCATTACATTGGCGAGAAAGATCAGAAGGGACAACGCTTTTCTGAAGTGCAGACGAGGTCCAAGAGACAAAATCATAGGAGGAACAAAGGTCAAATCCTTTGAATACTTATAAAATCTTCTAATTCGAAGGAAGTCAGAAGCTCAGGAGGAAGAGCGATAGTGGTCCTTAGATCACTGATTAGAAGACCAACAACTATCCGATCAAACCAAGGTGCACGAGCCTTAGCGCTCTGCACATGCAAGAGAGGAAATCCAGACTATTAGATCATGGGAGATTGTGGAACATCGATACGACATGATAGAAGTTCGAGGATTTAGAATTCGAAAGATTTGCACGGAAGCCATGAAAAAATATCTGAGAGACGAAGTCGTAAAGTGTGAATTCAAGATTTGATTTTGACCATTGGATCATGGAGGATTATGGGTTGTCGATCCAATGTGAGCAAATATCGGGAAATCGAGAATTGAAAGAAGGGAGGTGAGCCAACTTTTGACATCACGAAGCACGTATTCGCGAAGCGCAAAGAGGAGATCTCGATCATTGGATCACAGAGAGATCTAGACCGTTGATTTGATGCAAGCGCAAGTTCAGGAATAGAAAAAAGGAATTGTTCTAACCTTTGACATCGTGAGTCACGAAATCTCAAAGTGTGAAGAAGAGATCTAGACCGCTGATTGAGGAATGTTGTGGGTCATTGATCTAGAATAATGAAGTTCGTATTTCGAGAGCTCAAACTTCAAAGAATGGAGGAAAGCTAAGTCTTGAGGTCGCGAAACGCAAAGTCACAAAGTGCCTTTTTGACTGACATGTGATCACATCCATAGGTCATGTCAGTGAAGAATAAGGGAAGGAGCTAGCATTTCTAGTCTCCTCTTCACAGATCGAGAGTTGAGAAAATCGAGGTGAATCGCAACATAATATATGAAACGAGAAGTCACGAAGTATCTTTTGGCTAGGCTTCTGATTGCAGTTCATTGTCACATGAAAGAAAGGGGCTTAGACAGAAAATCTAGTGCCCACTATGTAGTTTTCTCAGGAAGGGAAAAGGCGCTACAGGGATGAGTGCATGGAGGTTCTCTCCTGTAATTGTTAGATGAACTATAAATTTAATAGAGAAGAGGAAGGGTTTCACTGGTAGGGAAGCCAAGGATCTCAAGATAACAACCACTGATGACAAATAGACTGTGGATAACTGCAAGAGAAAGTGAATAGCTGTGTGGATGATGTGGTAGAGGTCTTGGCGTAATAAAAACACATAACAAAGAAGAGATGAACTCTTATTTTGTAGTTTTTCATGTGGGTAGAAGGAGGTTTTCCGTAGGATATGAAGGGAATAGTAGAGGCATGGCACATACCATGCAGAAGCAACATAGAGCATAAAACGTAGAAAGATGTAGAAGTGGATAAGCACATAGAAGTTGAAGAAGGAAGAGGATATTTTGAGCTTCAACATATCAGATTAGAGACAGATCAAGTAAGTAATTTTTTGTAAGATTCAATCAAGGTGCTAGGGTGTTGACGGGGAGGATTATAGTCCTCTAAATTATAGTTGGTGCTAGAAGATATTCTCGGAGTTGATGCTTCCATATGGTTGGTGGTAGAGAAATATGAGTGTTGGTGCTCTCTACAAGTTGTAGCTTTCTATCAGAAGTTGTAGCCTCATATTTGAGTTGGTTCTTGAAGGCTGTGATGTACATATAATTTGGAGCTTGATTGACATCCTAAGAAGAAGAGGCCTTATCCATTTATGGGTTTCCTCAAGAAAATCAGTGTCTCTGTGTATTTTGTGCGATTGATCAAATATTGTATATCTATGTATCAACAACAAATTAAATAATAATCTAGAAAGATTCAAAAAAGAACTTGAAAATTTTCAAGCTTATACATATAACTGATTGACACCCCCCCCCCCTCTTAGTTATTTTTTCAACAATTGGTATCAGAGCAGGTTCCTTTGATCAAAGGTAGAGCCATAAGCTTGATCACGAATAGTCATGAAGAAAGTTCAACTAATAGAATTCCTATGTTTGATGGAACAAACTTTGCCTTCTGGAAAATAAGGATGAGAACATATTTAATGTCCCTAGTGTTGATGTTTGGGATGTCATTGAAACTAGATATGTGGAGCCTATAATATTGGCCTCAAAAGGTGATAATCTGGAGTTTATCTTTAATGAAAAAGCAATGAATGTCATCCTTAATGGACTTGCAGAAGTCGAGTTTGTCAAATTCATGCACTGTGATTCAACAAAAGTTATGAGGGACAATCTGATAAGTAGTTATGAAGGTAATGAAAAGGTGAAAGAAACAAAACTTCAGAATCACACACTGAAATTTAAGCAGATAAATATGGATGAAGATGAAACTATCAGTAAGTACTTATGATGTATAGAATAACTTGTCAAAACTATGAAATGTCTAGGTGAAATGATAGATCTCTTCCATAAAATATTAAGACCTCTTCCTAATAGATTTAACTCAAAGGTCTCTTCTATAAAGGAAATAACTGATCTCAAAGCATTGAAACTAGATCAACTTCTTTTGAAACCTAACTTCTTATGAAATGAGAATCACCAAAGGTAAATCCACTACAAGAGAGGCATCATATAAAGTAGAGAAAAACACAGAATCCGATATAGATGAGATTGAAGAAAATTTTGTGAGAAGACTAACGAAAGGATCAGAAAAATACAAAGGTAACCTTCCCTTCAAATACTTCAAATGTGGTAAGATAGGTCATTTTTCAAATAATTGTCCTCACAAAAGAAAGGATCAGACATATGATGATGAAGAGAAGCACAAACACAAAAGGGTCTATAAAGAGAATAATTTTAAGAAGAAAAGTCTTTGTGTAAACAATGATGATGATCCTTCAGATGATGAAAACAATGTCTCTTCTATTGAAAGTAAAATAAATGATCTTATGATAATATCTTTAGAAGGCCTAAACACTGAAGATACAAAAAGTGAATTCGTTGATTGTGAAGCAATAGTATATATTGAAGGATAACTTGTCAGTGCCATGGAAAAGATTGATAGACTTAGAGAAAAGAAAAGAAAAGAAAAAAAGTTACTCCTTAGGTATGAGAAAACATGTAAGGAACCATCTGAAGAAATAACACTCTTGCAGGTTATGTTAGAAGAAGCTAAGAGGATTGAAAACATCCTCAAAAAGAAATTGAAGGAAGCCAAAACAAAAGGTGAAAAATCTGAATCTGAAGTAGTGTCTGTCAGAAAAGATCTAGAGAATTTTCAGGCCTTATATCATCAAAATCTGACAAGTATTAAAGCCTCACAAGGATTATCCACCATTGTAAATCAGTAAAGGAATCCAAAGTTGAAGATTGGTTTGGGTTATGAAGACGGATCAAGTAGTGGTCAGCGACGAAACAAAGAATCCATCGAGTTTGTAAAATCTACAACCATTGATAACAACGAACCTGCATAAACAAAGGAAGATAATCATCCGCCAAAGAGGAGTGAAGGAAAAAGTACCAGAACTGAATGTGTAGAACAAAGAAATAATACACCCTCTACTCAAGGAAATTATTAGCATGGAAGAAATCGACCTATTCAAAGAAGACAACCTTTTTCGAGGTACAAAGATTTTTTCTATGGATATTTTTTTTACTGTTCTAACTTTTGCCACAAAGCTATAAATTTCTCTTGAAGATTTAGACTTGAGCAATCAAGACACCCAAGGAATAATTATCTGCCACAACAAAGAATGAGAAAACCAAGTAGAAAACAATCACATACTACAAATCATGTTATGGTTGGTAAATAAATGCATATTAATCATAACGATCGTTATGATCCTTTATTCAATGAACCAGAATGTTACATCTGCCATAATTATGGACATAAAGCTGCAGACTATCGCCTAAATAACTAAAAGCCAGATTCAAATCACATAGCTGAAAATGTCAAGGTTTGGAATAAGAAAGAAGATAACAAGTGTGGATTAGTGTTTTCAGATCAAAGACAAAAGAGCCCCTAGTATAATGACAATGGATGCCCCAATCATATGACAGGTGACAAAAGTAAGTTCCTATCACTCAAAGAAAATAAATCATGTGACTTTTGGAAATGATGCTCCAAGAAAGATCAGAGGTAAAGGTCTAGTAAGGTTAAGTAATGGAGGAGGAAAACATCAAGATGTATTATTAGTTGATGGATTAAATCATAATCTTCTTAGTGTCAGTCAGGTGTTTGATAGAGGATGTGAAGTCACTTTAATTGCCAAGGGTTGTAAAATAAAAACAAAGAACACAGGACAAATGATTGTAAAAGGGGTTAGAACTGAAAACAATGTCTATGTTCAAAAGGAAGATAAGGAAGAATGTCATTTAATTTTTTTTTTATGAAAGTAGGTTATGGCAGAGAAGTCTTGGGCACCTGAATTTTGATCATATTGTCAAACTAAATAATGAATTTGTTGTGCAATATCTTCCAAGAATATCTAAGCCTCATAACTATGTATGTGAATAATGTCAAATGGGGAAGTTCACTCATGCTCAATTCAAATCAAAGAGTTTCACATCTTCAGAGAAACCACTTCAAATTATTGATATGGATCTATGTGGACCATCACGAAAGGAAGGAACTGGAGGAGAACATTACTTTATGCTAGTGATTGATGACTTCTCTAGACTTACATGGGTTGACTTTGTGAGAGAAAAATATGATGCATTTTAGAAGTTCAAAATGTTTAAGGCGTTAGATGAGAATCAGACAAGAAGGAAGTTAAAGGAAATTCACTTAGAGAGGGGAGGAGAATTTATGTCAAGAGAATTCAAAAAATTATGTGAAAGACATGGAATTAAAAGAGAATATACTATTTTAGGTACACCTCAAAAAAATGGAGTTGTAGAACGTCAAAATAGATCATTCCAATAGATGGAAATGGCTATGATGAGTGAAAGGGATATTTCACAAACCTTCTGGGTGGAGGTTGTTCACACCGTTGTTCATATTTTAAACAAAGTGCATCTAAGGCTGAACAGTGATAAAACTCCATATGAGTTTTGGTTTGGTCGACCTGCATCAATCAAGCACTTCAAAGTATTTGGAGGTAAATGCTACATCAAAAATAATGATAATCATCTAGAAAATTTTGATGGTAGAGATGATGAAGGTATCTTCTTAGGATATGCAACGAACAGTAAAGGATAGAGATGCTTTAAAAAAAGTATGAATAAATTAGTATATTGTATTGATGTTCAAATTGATGAAGAAACTCTTGTAAAAGATCAACATATAATAATCACCAAGTGAGATGAATAAGATGATGAGAATAATGAGAATGGAGAACAATAGATCTGAGAGTCATAAGAAGATGATGAATAAGGTGGAGAAGAGACACCCATACTAGAAGAGTCAAGACAAGAATAAGCATAAAATTCTTCCTCCATAATTAATCAAAAGAATTACCCTGCAAGTCATATAATTGGTGAGAAGGACAAAGGTGTACAAACTAGGAGAAGGATAATCAAAGACACCGAGCAATCACACATAGCCTTCATATCCATGGTGCAACCCAAGAACTTTAATGAAGCTAGTAAGGATGTAAATTGGTTAAAGTCAATGAATGAGGAACTCGATCAGATTTGAAATAATGATACTTGGGAACTTGTTCCTAGGCCAACAAATAAAAATGTAATAGGATCCAAATGGGTCTACAAAAATAAGATGAATGAGCAAGGAAATATTTTAAGAAATAACGCTAGATTGGTTTGCAAAGGGTATTCTCAAATAGAAGGAATGGATTTGGATGAAACATTTGAGCCCATAGAAAGATTAGAAGCTATTAGAATGTTTCTTTCTTATGCTTGTCATAACAATTTTAAATATTACCAAATGAATGTCAAGTCATCTTTTCTAAATGGAGATCTAAAAGAAGAAGTCTATATGGAACAACCAGAGGGTTTCCAACTTTCTGATAATCCTAACCTTGTCTGCAAACTGAAGAAAGACTTATATGGTTTGAAGCAGGCTCCTCGTGCTTGGTATTATAGATTGGATAAGCATATTCAAGACAAAGGGTTCAAGAGAGGAACAATTGACTCGAATCTATATATCAAAACAGAGGATAATGATTTTCTCATTGTATTCACCTATGTAGATGACATCATGTTTGGAAGTAATAATGATTCATTGGTATAATGGTTTTTTTCTACCATGTAGTCTAAATTTGAAATGTCTATGATAGGGGAACTATCATTTTTTCTTGGTCTGTAAATTACTCAGAGGTCTGAAGGAATATTTATTCTCAGGAGAAATATCTAAGAGAAATGTTGAGAAGGTTTCAAATGGAATATTCTACACCTATGAGCACACCTATGGTCATTGGATGCAAGTTAAGAAAGGATGATGACTCACCTGATGTTGATCAGGGTTCATATAGGTCTATGATAAACAGCCTATTGTACATCACAACATCTCGTCTAGACATAATGCATGTTGTTGGAATGGTAGGAATATATCAATATGCACCTAAACAAAGTCATTTTCTAGCTGCCAAAAGAATATTCAAATACTTGAAAGGAATAATAAACTATGGCCTATGGTATCCTAGGAATCAAAATTTTCAATTATCAGTCTATTCAGATGTTGATTGGGCTAACTACATGGATGAAAGGAAAAACATGAGTGGATGGGCATTCTTCTTAGGAGATTCTCTTGTAGCATGGTTGAGCAAGAAGCAAGGATCCATTTTCTTATCAACTGTATAAGTTGAATACATTGAAGCTACCACTTGTTGTACCCAATTATTGTGGATGATTCAGACACTTGTAGACTTGGAGGTCAAATATACTGCACCAATTCCAATTCATTGTGATAATACTAGTGCAATTAGTGTGTTAAAGAATCTCGTATTTCACTCCAAAACCAAGCATGTACCCATAAAGTATCACTTCTTGAGGGAACAAGTTATAAACACTATTTTTTCTTTGAATTATATTGCATCCAAAGATCAGATTGTCGATATCTTCACTAAACCGCTTGCAAAAGCTTGGTTTGAGAATCTATGCCAGAAGTTGAGCATGACCCTGTTATCAAGTTAAAATAGTCTTTCTGATCATGGGGGGAGTTCTCATAGTATATGTAATCAGGGGGAGAGTGATTAGAGGGGAGAACATAGTCACTCTCAGTTCTCTTTGACATTGATGTCAAAGGGGGAGAAAAAGGTGTGGTCTGCTATAGTTGGAGGTCTAGGAATAATAGCGCAACCTTTCAGGGTTTCCATCAATGCCAAAGGGGGATATTGTTTCAATGTTTATAGGAAGAGTGTTCTTGTCATTGATGGAAAGAACAACAACGACAATGGAATGTTGGGAAAAATGATGGAAAACAGGAAATAAATGATGATAACATTGCGAATTATTGTCTACAAGATTAGGAGGACGAACACAAGACTCGAAGGAGTGCAGGAGAAAGGCCCTTGAGGTCCAAAGGATCAAAACCCTTTGAGAATCTGAACGAAGTCAAAATCTCAAAAGAGATAGCATATTTACCATTACATAGGCGAGAAAGCTCGAAAGGGACAAAGCTTTCTAGAAGTGAAGACAAGGTCCAAGAGACAAACTTGTAGGAGGAACAAAGGTCAAAGCCTTTGAATACTTAGAAAATCTTCTAAGTCAGAGGAAGTTGGAAGCTCAGGAGGAAGAGAGACAGTGGGTATTGGATCATCGATTCGGAATACCAACAACCATCCTATCAAAATAAGGTGTCAGAGCCTTAGCGCTCTGCACACGTAGGAGAGGAAATCCGAACCGTGGGATCATGGGAGATTGTGGACCGTCAATCTGACGCGAGCAAAGTTCAAGGATTTTGACTATCTCCAAGAGACGAAGTCGCGAAGTGATAATTCATGTTTTGATCTGGACCATTGGATTGTGACGGATTGTGGACCGTCGATCCGACGTGAGTGGATATCAGGAAATCGTGAATAGGAAGAAGGGAGGTGAGACAAATTCTGACATTGTGAAGCACATAGAAGCAAAAGGCGAAGAGGAGATTTGGACCATTGGATCATGAAGAGATCTCGACCATTAATTTGGCACAAGCACAAGTTTGGGAATCGAAGAAAGGAGTTTTTGTAACCTCTGACATCGCAAGTCGCGAAATCTCGAAGTGTGAAGAAGAGATCTAGACCGTTGATATAGGAATGTTGTGGGTCATTGATTTGGCATGACAAAGTTCGTAGTTCGAGAGCTCGTACTTTGAAGAATGGAGGAGAGCTAACTCTCAATATTGTGAAACATGAAATTGCAAAGCACCTTTTTTACTGCCGTGTGGTCACAGCCAGAGGTCACTTCAACAAAGAATAAGGGAAGGAGCTATCATTTCTAGTCTCCTCTTCGGATATCAGGAGTTGATAAAATCAATGTGACTCGTGGAAAAATATATGAAACGCGAAGTTGCAAAGAACCTTTCAGATAAGTGTTTGATCACAGTTCATGGTCATGTGAAAGGAAGGGGATTAGTCACAAAAGATAGCACCCACTCTGTAGTTTTCTTAGGAAGGGAAAAGGAACCAAAGGGATGAGCACGTAGAGGTTCTCTCCTATAACTGTCAGATCAATTGTAACTGTAACAAAAAAGAGGAAGGATCGCACTGGAAGATAAAACAAGAGTCTCACGATAACAACCATTGATGATGAACAGACTATGGATAACTGTGGATAACTGCGTGGATCATGTGGTAGAGGTATTGGAGTGATAAAAACATAGAAAAATGAATAGAGGAACTACTTTTGTGTATTTGTTCATGCGGGTAAAAGGAGGTTGTGTGTAGGATCTTAAGCGAATAGAAGAGGTGTGACACATAGCATGCAGAAGCAACATAGAGCACAAAATGCAGAAAGATGCAGAAGTCAATAAGAACATATAAGATGAATAAGGTAGAGGATACTCTGAGATGCAACAGATCTTATCAGAGAAAAATCAAGTAATTAAGTTTTTGTAAGATTCAATCAATATGGTAGGGTGGTGCTAGGGAGGATTGTAGTCCTCTAAATTCTAGTTGGTGCTAGACGATATTCTGGGAGTTGGTGGTTCCATATGATTGGTGGTAGAGAAATATGAGAGTTGGTGCTCTCTTCAACTTGTATCTTGCTATCAAAGGTTGTAGCCTCATATTTGAGTTGGTGCTCGAAGACTGTGATGTACATGAAAATTGGAGCTTGATTGACATACTAAGAAGAAGAGGTTTTCTCCCTTTATGGGTTTCCTCAAGAAAATTAGTGTCTCTTTTTATTTTGTGTGATTGATCAAATATTCTATATCTATGCATGTTAATTTATCAACAACACATTAAATAATAATCTCGAAATATTCCAAAAATAACTTAAAAATTTTCAATCTTATATATATATATATAACTAATTCACCCCCGACTCTCAGTTATTTTTCCAACAAAATCCATTTCAAACCTTTTTGTACTATTGTCATTTCATCTTTTCCAAGTAGCACAATAGAAAGGTTAATGTACCGACATAAATATATAGATGGAAATGTGGATGCGGCTAAACTATGGTAGCACACACTAAGGCCAACCCATATATTTTTGGTCATTTTGGTGGTTAATAAAGGGGAATATGCATATATATACATCATCTATTTTTCTATAATATAAACATATTAGGATCAAGGAAGTGATTTCAGCATCAAAGTCACCCTAGAAAGGGGCTATTCCGAATATGGTAAACACATAGATATAGAAAATATTGTATGTTTGTGCATGTTGTTAGGCTTTCCCATCTTAAAAAATATGCATGGTATTCATAGTTATTACTGTAGTTTTTACTATAATATGAATTAACACTATGTTGTAGATGATAATAGTGATGAAAACACTTCATATTTACCTCAAATATGAATCATGGTGTGGCTTTGTTATGTTGATTCCTCAGTTCTATTTCTAGTATTGGGTGTTGTTCTTATGAACATATTTAAGAGGTACTCCATATTCTCTTGGGATAGATTTTTCTTATAAGCTCGAGTATACACCTATGGATGATTCATTCTAGATTTATGAAAATGATTTTGTAAAGGGAACATGTGTGAGAGTAAGCTACTAGTAATTAGGGTGGATTCACTACCATTTTATAGCATCAAGACATACTTTTAAAATTTGTTCTTGACACATGGGGGGATTCGAACCTAAAAATGAGTTCCAATAGGTTATTGGCACGTTCAAAAGGCATCCACAACAAAATAAATAAAATTGAGACTAAAATATCTATGTCTCCATTATTGTGCTTTAAAAGTGAGAGGAAGGGGGGTAGCGAGAGAATGAAAGGAAGGGGGGGATACATAGCGAGAGAGAATGAAAGGAAGGGGGGGATACATAGTGAGAGAGAAAGGAAGAATATAGAGAGAAATAGAGGCAAAGAGAGTGAGACTAAGATTAACAACACAGAGAGAGATAAAGGGTGGAA